>WAAF01015166.1:334292-581460 GCA_013400475.1 Tricholaema leucomelas
GATCCTAGAGCTCAGTTCCAACCTATACCATTCTATGATTCTATGATTCTATGATTATAATTTTCCTTCATTTGATATCATTTAAAAGTCCTGAATCAAGGTAGCTTGTCTCTTGCACCCACATTTTGTCTTTGCCAGAGAAGGGTATTTTAATTCTTGTTGTATAGAAACTTCTTGATCATTCTCCTGTTGTAGCAGGATTAGTTTTTCATCTTTTAGCTTTTCCTTTCTGAAGTTTTCTAATTCTTTTTTGTAGTTTTGTATCAAAAAAAAACCTCCAAACCCTAAATTTGCTTAGCAGCTATGATAGACGTGTCTTGAGAGAAGGAAAAGTGCTTTTTCACTGCAGTGCTATCTTTTCTTAAACCCTTGAGCACTGAGCACCAGAGGGCACTGCTCTGCAGCACGCACAGAACACAAACTAAGCACACAATTGCCAGGGTTGGAAGACATCTCAAGGATCATCCAGTCCCAACCTCCCTGCCATGGGCAGGGAAACTTCCCTCGATCAGATCGCCCAGAGCCACATCCAGCCTGGCTTTCGGGGATGGGGCTTCCACCACAGTAATGTGAGTGTCAGGAGGTTCTCTCCTCTTCTCTCATTGTTGGAAAGGAGTGTTTTGAAGGGGTAACTTTTTATCCTGTAGAAAGGAAATGGTTAAAGGTATCTCTGTTGCTATCCAGTAATGCTGCGACAAATCAAGATGATTTCCACATTACCACTTGATGGACACAGTCTTATGCTGGAAGTCCATTCTGAAGCATGATTAAAAGTTTCTTTGCACACCTGTAGTTCTTGACTTAGAAGAAAGCAGAGGAACATCAACTCTGGACATGTTTTTTATCTGACTTGACTGTTTTGTTTTTTCCCCTCTTAAGGCTTTCCCAGATGATGCTACTTTGAACTTCAGTTTAATTAAGGTAAGACTTCTTGTTTTAGGGACACCCTCCACTAGATCAAGTTGCTCAGAGCCTTATTGAGCCTGACCTTAGATTGCTTCAGGCATGGGGCCCTCACCTACTTCCCTGAGCAACCTGTTGCAGTGTTCCACCACCCTCAGGCTAAAGAACTTGTTCCAAACATCCAATCCAGATTATCTCTTCTCTCATTTCAAACCATTGTCCCTTATCCTGTCACTGCAAGCCTTTGCAAACAATCCCTCTGCAGCTTCTTGTAGGTCCTTTTCAGGTACTGGCAGGCTGCTATTGGATCCCTTGGAGTCTTCTCTTTTCCAGGCTGAACAACCCCAACTCCCTTGGCCTGTCCTCATAGCAGAGGTGTTCCAGCCTCCTGGTCACTTTTGTGGCCTTCCTCTGGACCCTCTCCAAGTTCATGTCCTTTCTGTGTTGAGGATTCCAGAACTGGATGCAGTTCTCCAGGTGAAGTCTCATCAGAGCAAAGTGGCAGAATCACCTCTCCAGCTGCTGTCCACTCTTGTTGCAGCCTAGGATGCCATTGGCCTTTTGTGCTGCTTGTCATGCTCAAGCTAGGAATGTGGAACACAGAAGTGAAATGCTTGGACATTTGGGAAGAGGAGGTGGCCCTGTATGTCTGTAGGCTACATGCTGGCAATCTGTGCAGGGTAATCTTTGAAGACCTCCTCAGACTGGCCAAAGAAAGTGACAAAGCTATGTTAAAGATTCATAGAATGTCCTGCACATCTGACTCTCTTTTTCTGTAGGGAAAGAAGTGGAACTGGTATCTGGAATATCTTTATGCACAAGGCTTAAAGGGCCTAAAGGTCTTCATCGAGAGCAGCATCAATCGTGTGTCCCAGGCCCCTCGAGATAAAGCAGAGGAACCTGAACAGGAAGACAGAGTTTAATGGATTGTGCCACTAATTCTACCTTACTCAGAGGACAGGAGCAGAGCAATTGCCTTCATCTGCATTTTTGTACAGTTACCTGTTTTGGGGATGTGAAGACCTGAACTGCTTGGGCTGGCTTGGTTCACTAACACTGAATCCCATCTTGTCCCTGCTGAACCTAATTGGTCTGAAGCTGCTGAGCTCAGATGTTTTATTATCCTCATTTTTCTGTTGGGAATATCTGCTTTGAGGGGAGGGGGAAAAAAACAACACCACCACTTTCCTTCTCAAAGCTGCAACGAGCAACACTGCTTCATTTATAAGCAGTATTGATCTCTGACCTGCTTT
This sequence comes from Tricholaema leucomelas, assembly GCA_013400475.1. Classification (NCBI taxonomy): domain Eukaryota; kingdom Metazoa; phylum Chordata; class Aves; order Piciformes; family Lybiidae; genus Tricholaema lacrymosa; species Tricholaema leucomelas. The sequence goes on from WAAF01015166.1 coordinate 336,449, forward strand.
GTCTTGCTCATTACAGTAGGTAATGAGAAACAACTTGATGAACTTTTCAAGGGGGACTGTCTACGTACTGGATTGGAGCACGGTGACACTCCCAGTTCCCTCTTGCACTGTGTGTATATTGGCTGACCAAACTGACCCTCCTGAACTTCATTTTCATTATGAAGCCTCCAGAAGAGACTTTGTGCTAACATTATTTATGATGTCCATCTAAAGTAGCTGGGAGTATTGGTGCTCAACTGATGGATTATTGATGATTTGAGCACTTGGAGCAGCATAGCCAACAGGTCACCATTGATAAGTGTAAATGGAGGGGGTGGGGGCTTTCCTTTCTGACTCTGTACTTGTTGTGTATTATACATGCACATAGATAAATAATTTATATGCTGTAAAATGTTTTTCAACCTACTCTTCTTGAAGGAACTCTGATAAAAATTTTATCTTCTCCTGTCACGTCATTTTAACACTGAATTAGAAGTTGGGAGAAACAAAACTTAGGACTCCAGAATTTGAGTGGACTTCAGTTCTCTGCTCTAAAAATGAGATTCTAACACCTTAAAAGGTGGCTCAGAGGGATGATGAATTTTGCATTGTCGATCTTTACTTTGATCCAGTGAAGGAATCAGTCCTGAGAGTGACTCCAAAGCCAACAAGGATAAGTTTGGTTTCTTTATCCTCTCCAAATCAGACTACCTCTAGGTTGAGTACTATACTTCTCATCTCGCATAGGTGATCTGGTTAGTATGTATCTATTTATGTGTGTATATATCTTGCACTTTGGAAGAGAGAAGTTTGCAGAGAGAGTTCTTGGACTAGAGTGTTGTCCTTTCTCATCTGACTGGGGTGTTCCAGCTACTATCAGTGCTGCTTGCTAATTTCTAGCTTGAATGTGCTGTATGTAAATGTCTTTAAGAGGCTTATAGCAGAATCCCTTCAGGATCCACTGAGTATTGTACAGTTTTATAGCAGAGCCCCTTCAGGATCCACTGAATGTTGTACAGTTGTTGGTTCCCTGAGAGCAGCTTTCTCCTGAGGCTGGTGTTTGGTTGAGAAAACAGAATCATGTGGCAGATTGCTGTTGCAGCATCACAGGTTTTTTTATCATCCCTTGTGTTACAAAGGTCAGGGAAGTGATCATTGCACCTTAACCATGTGCTGCAGCTTGTCTGGTAGCCTGTTTAGAAGCTTCTAGAAACTGAGGCTCTTCCCAGTAGAAAAATATGAACGGATATTAGGTAGGGTTTCAAAGCACAGGGCCAGAACCCTGTCTAGGGTAAGCAGGCACAGCTCTGCCTGTGTCTGTGCTGAGTTGCACCAGTTGAACATCTGGTCTGCAGAACCAAAGCCTTTAACCCCTCCCCTGACAGACACATTGGCCTTGGCATTCTGCAGCTGCAAATGCTTCAGGCCAGAGTTAACCTGATTCTCTTTTTTAAGCCATGATTGCTTTGTTTCTCTTAATCATGACTTTGTTCTATGGGGAGAGGCTCATTTGTGGGTTTTTTATGCATCAGACTGCCTTGCCCTTCCAGAGAGAGCTTGCTCTGAAAGAGTTAATAATTTTCAACCTGTTTTCAGCTGGAATGAAGAAACTGGTTCCTGTGTGTCCCTGTTTTCTATTCTCTTGTTGGCCTACTTCCCTCTGCTTGTATTTTGCATTCCTAATGCCATGAATAAATCAGGACCCAAGGATTTAGAAGGTGGTACAGCTGTAGCCACTCAGAAAATTGAACCTCTGAGGCTTGTAGTGCAGCCTTAACAACTGTCAATGTGTGTGCTTCTGAATGCTCCTAATAACACTTAACTGCTACCAAAATAAAATCCACTTTGCCTCTTCTTTAATGCAACATTTAAGGGCTTTATGTCTCTCCCCAGAATCTCCTCATTTGATTCCCTTTGTCTTTTAAACTCAGTTGTAAGCCCTTTAAGGCCAGGCAGTCACCTCCTGGCTGCTGTGACAAAATGGCCTAGCACAGAGGAGAGAGGAATAAGGGAAACTGAGGGATCTGACCTAGCTAAGGGTTCATCTTGTCTCCAGCCTCTCAGCACAGTGAAGCTCCTGTCTGCCTGTGATGCTAGATGAGCTGATAACTGGTCATTAATAATGCATCTTGGGCTGCTTTTATTTATAATGCTGTGATTCCTTAGAGTAGGTGAGGGAGCTCTTGGTGTGCTCTTCAGCTAGAGGATACATCCAGTCTGAGTGAAGAACCACAGGCAGTGGTAAGGAGCTTGCTCTAGAAGATGAATAGATCAAAGAATTTTCATAGGATGTCTGGAGTTGAAAGGGAGCCCTGGACATCATAAAGTCCAATCCTTCTGCCAGAGTAGTGTCACATAAAAATGTATCCAGACAGGTTTTGAATGGATCCAGAGAAAGACACTCCACAGCCTCTCTGTTTTTCCTTATGGAAACCTCCTCTGCTGCAGTTTGCACCCACTGCCCTTTGTTCTATCATGGGGCATCCCTGAGCAGAGCGTGGCTCGGTCCTCCTGACACTGCCCTTCACCTCTTCATAAACATGAATGAGGGCACCCCTCAGGCTCCTACTCCAAGCTGAAGAGCCTCATGTCCCTCAGCCTGTCCTCACGGGGAGAGACATTCCACTGCCTTCAGCGTCTTTGTGGCTCTGTGCTGCACTCTTTCAGGCAGTCCCCTGAGTCCCTTTTTGAACTGGGAGGTCCAGAACTGGACACAGCATTCCAGATGGGGCCTTACCAGGCAAAGTAGAGGGAGAGAACCTCTCTCTACCTACTCATCACACCCCTTCTAATACACCCCAGGATGGCCTTGGCCCTCTTGACCGCAAAGACACATTGCTTCCAGCAAAGATCAGCTGTGCTGCGCTAAAGCCTTTTCCTCCATGGTTCTGCTTTTTTAAATGAAAGTGATGGTTTTGATCTGATGATGGTTTGATTTCACCAAACTTTGGGTTTGACTAGAGAAGGTCTTTTTTAACCTCAGCATATGGTGATTCCTGAGATCTATATCTGATTTAGGGACCTTAGGTTGTTTAGCCTGGAGAGGAGGAGGCTCAGGGCAGACCTCATTGCTGTCTACAGCTACCTGAAGGGAGGCTGTAGCCAGGCGGGTTTGGTCTCTTCTGCCAGGCAAGCAGCAACAGAACAAGGGGACAGAGTCTCAAGTTGTGCCAGAGGAGGTCTAGGCTGGATGTGAGGAGGAAGTTGTTGGCAGAGAGAGTGATTGGCATTGGAATGGGCTGCCCAGGGAGGTGGTGGAGTTGCTGTCCTTGGAGGTGCTCAAGAAAAGCCTTGATGAGGCACTTAGTGCCATGGTCTGGTTGATTGTCAAGGGCTGGGTGCTAGGTTGGACTGGGTGAGCTTGAAGGTCTCTTCCAACCTGGTTGATTCTATGATCTAGCTGTTGCACCTGCCTGAGTCACTCCCAAGTAGTCTGAGCTGGCAAGAGGAAGATACTGAAGCACATAAATGATATTTGGTAACGTGCATGTCTTGTGATGCTGCTTAATTCATCTGCTTCTCAGTTCTTAATTCATCTGCTTCTCAGTTTCCTGTCTTGTAGGAGTAAATAAAGTCTGCATAGCAAAAGGTAAATTTTATTTTGATGCTTTATTTTGGCAAATCAGTTCCATTTTCAGGCTCTGTGCAGCCTTGCACAAGTGTAGAAAGGAGAACAGCTGATTGTCAAGCAAGCTGCGGGTCCCTTACCCAGACTCTAAGTGCTCTTTTAACCTTGACAGCCCTTTGAGATCTGCAAGCTCAGGTGGGATCCCATTCTGCAGCTTGATGGGCGAGCATGCATCAGGCGAGCTTAGGTACCTGCCACAGCTATGGCACAGGAGGGAGTTGTTCTGCTACCGGCTAAGCGAGGGGATATGGAATCACCCTAACGCGGCTCAGCTCCTGTGCCTCAGGCACTGGGATTAGCTGCAAATTGCAGCAGGTACTTGTGGCATTTTCTCTGCCTAAATCGTTTGGGCTTTTCCTTTGAAGAATTTAGTGATGAGCTTCTTGTGTTTATGTGCGGGTTTACATGCAGTGTTTATGTGCATTTCTATTTCCCCACGCAGTTTGACTCACTCCTCCAGAATCTCTGCTGCCTCCAAGTCCTGAGTGTGATCTCTGCAGGAAGAGGCTGCTCTCTGCAGGTTTCCTCCTAACCCTCTCTCTAGAGCCTAGGCCTGTAACGCTCCCATCATGGTTTGTTGTGCACGGATCACTAAGCACTTTCCTTTCTCTTAGGGCACTGCTGTTCTGCGTTGAAGTGAATCTTCTGCAGCTCCAATGTGATTGCTTTCCTGCTCCTTTGTGTGCACAGCCCCAGTAAATAAGGAGGGGGATGGAAGGCACATTGTAAATGTGTTGACAGCTGCTGAAGAACAGAACAGCCCCTGAAAAACACCTGTCTGCCTTCCCCTTCTCTCCTGAGTAGGGGTTTTGTTTTGGTTTTTTCCCTTCCCATTTCTATTCTGTTTCTCCTCTTTTTTTGTCGTCTTCATCCTTGGCCCATATTCATTTACCCTCTTTTGACACCCACTCCTCATCTTTTGATGTTCTCTGCTCTCAAAAGACTTGCTCTCTCCCCTCTAGCCCTCATTTCTCATTCAAGGGACTTGTTTCAATCTCTCTGCAGGAACAAATGGAAAGGAAGCTTCATTCTGTTTGAGTGCTCGTCAGCTGTCTACTTGTATCAGTTCTCTACCCATTCTTCTCTCTCACCCCAGGTACTGGCTTTTAGAAAGTATCCCACTGTTCTTCTAAATGCTTTTGGCAGGGTAGAATCTGGGCTTGGAAGATTTTTGTGCATTTTGATGCTAGCAGAGGAGGTGCAATTATTTATCTGACATCACTTATGGAAATAAAAGAAGGGACAGGATGGTACAGCATCAGTGCAGCTATTCTTAGAGTCTTCTCAGGGTGAATCTGGGCCCCCTGAGTCAGGTTTTATTCCTTGCTGAATAGAGGCTGACTGTGCTCTACTCACAAGCATGCTTGCCCAGCTAATGTACTGGAACTGATGAGCAGGTCTGTCTCTTTGGGTGAGATCTGTTTCTTCTGGCTTGGCTTTCACAGGTAGATAGAGCCCAGCCACTGAGATCAGTGATCCTACATTGAGAGTGAGTTCCTGTTGTTTTAATGTGGACAGCTGTGGGACAACTCAGTCTGATCTTCAAAGAGTGAGTGATTTGCCATTGGAATGGGCTGCCCAGGGGGGTGGTGGTGGTGCTGTCCCTGGAGGTGCTCAAGCAAAGCCTGGATGAGGCACTTAGTGCCATGGTCTAGTTGATTGGACAGGGCTGGATGATAGTTTGGACTGTATGAGCTTGGAGGGCTCTTCCAACCCATCTGATTCTATGATCTCTTCAGTTAGGAGGAGACCCAGAGGACCAAGCCCTGTATCTTGGGAAAACAGGGATCTGTATGCTCTTGGGGAGAAATAGGGGTTTTTTTCTAACCATAAAGGACCTTTGTCCTGGCTCACAGACCTTTCACCAGACTCTTTCTCAGCAGCTGAATCCAGAAAGGTCAGTGTACAGCTCCAGGGACAGCCTTTTTTCTGTCTCTCCTTTTATTCTCTCTTTAGCACAGATAGTCTCAAGCCAGTCACAGAATTAACCAGATTGGAAAAGACCTCTGGGGTCATCGAGTCCAAGCTATCACCTAACCCTTCTAATTAACTAAACCATGGCACTAAGTGCCTCATCTAGTCTCTTTTTAAACACCTCCAGGGATGGTGACTCTGCCACCTCCCTGGGCAGCCCATTCCAATGCCAATCACTCTTTCTATGAAGAACTTCCTAACCTCCAGCCTAAACCTGTTCTGGCGCAGTTTGAGGCTGCATCTTCTTGTTCTGTGCCTGGGAGAAGAGACCAACCCCACCTGGCTACAACCTCCTTTCAGGTAGTTGTAGACAGCAAAATGTCTAGCTCTGTTCTCTGGTTTAGGTGTTTGGGAGCCATTAGGGTTATCCATGCCTTGTTTCTGTATGTAGGAACTTCACAACCTTTAACAGCTTCTCCAGCATTGCTTTGGAAATTGAGCTCCTAAGGCTCCACCAGCTGCTTCTCCACTCAAAACAGTACATGGGTTCCTCCTCAGAGACTGCTTGATAAAATGCCACATCACTTTGCACAGGGCAAAGAGCAGCTGACTACAGGTGTATGAACACGCTTTAACCTACTGCCTTCCTTGCAGCTGCTGCATCATGCTCCCTGAAGCCTTTCTTCCACTTAGCATTCTTGGTAGTGCTCTGTATAAGGGATTTGGGGGAATTTATTCCACACTGATAAATTATAATTGTCTTGCAAAACCTACTTTCTAGATTCTTAGGTATCATCGTTTAAGGTTTCAGGGCAAAAAAAAAAACAACCCTGCAGGACAGAATTTGGATTAGCTCCCTCGCCCTCTTCCCCCTCGGGGCAAAGACAGGCAGAGGAAGTAAGGGGTAAACAAAAGGACTTGCATGGAACTTCAAGTTAAGAAAGTAATTTTAACAGACAATGATAGGTAGTAAGGGAGAAGGGATGTAGAGACTGTGGGAAGGGATGCATAGAGAAAGGGAGAAGGGATGGAGAGAGACTGAGGGATGCATACGGAAAGGGAGAAGGGATGGAGAGAGACAGAGGGATGCATACAGAAAGGCAGAAGGGATGGAGAGAGACTGTGGCAAGGGATACAGAAAGAAAGGGAGAAGGGATGGAGAGAGACAGAGGGATGCATACAGAAAGGGAGAAGGGATGGAGAGAGACAGAGAGATGCATACAGAAAGGGAGAAGGGATGCAGAGAGACTCAGGGAAGGGATAGAGAGAGAGATACAAACCCCAGTCTTGGATGGCAGTGGATGTCCCTCATGACACATTGGATCCAGGCCTAACCATACCGAGGGTTCCAGCAACAGCTCCCAGCCAGGCAGGAGGGCATAAGGGAAGAGAGTTGGAAGGAATTTCCTATCCCCTTAAAAAGAGGATAAGCAGGAAAGGGGTGGGCAGGTGGGGGGATAACATGACCTGGTGAGCTCACTGTGGTCCTAGGGTCCACCTGCCCACCTGTTAACCCTTAAAGCACAACCTTAGGTAAAGCACAGCTCTCTGAAATACTTTGCTTGGAAATGGAAAGGATCTAGTGAAGTTTTGGAAGGGCAGTAACAACAGAAGCACAGAATCAGTCAGATTGGAAAAGACCTTTGAGATCATCAAATCTAGAAGGCTTAGGTGATTGGCTTGACTTGGATCACAGAATCACAGGATGTTAGGGATTGGAAGGGACCCAAGGAGATCATCGAGTCTGAGTGCCCTGCCAGAGCAGGACAATCCTATCTAACACAGATCACACAGGAACACATCCAGACAGGCCTTGAAAGTCTCCAGAGAGGGAGACTCCACGACCTCCCTGGGGAGCCTGTGCCAGTGCTCTGGGACCCTTACAGTAAAGAAGTTCCCCCTTGTGTTGAGGCAGAACCTCCTGTGCTGCAGCTTACACCCATTGCTCCTTGTCCTATCCCAGCAGCAGTGAGCAGAGCCTGTCCCCCCTCTCCTGGCAGCCTTCAGATAATTATAAACATTTATCAAATCCTCTCTCAGTCTTCTTCAGACTAAAAAGCCCCAGCTCCCTCAGCCTCCCCTCATCAGCCATACCCTCCTGTCCCCTCATCATCCTCCTAGCCCTCCGCTGGACCCTCTCCAGCAGATCCCTGTCCCTCTTAAACTGGGGAGCCCAAAACTGAGCACAGTATTCAAGATGAAGTCTCACCAGGGCAGAGTAGAGGTGGAGGAGAACTTCCCTTGATCTGCTGCACACACTCTTCCTAACACACCCCAGGATCCCATCAGCCTTGCTGTGCCATGGTTAACTTGTTACCCACCTTCCAGAAGTGAGAGTTTTTGGGAGGGTTTCTTAGGAGGTTTCAGGAGGGTTTAATTATTATTATTTACTATTTTTTTTTTCCTCAGAATACAAAGCACAGCAAATTTAGTGTCTCATAAATCCTCCCATACACTTTAAAATGTTGTAATGCTTATATGGAAGGCTGCACTTACAACAAATCTGCGTTTGCCTCCCTGCTTGCCTTTGAATTTTGAATTGCTCAGCTGTTTGTCCTAATTAGATCCTGAGAACAGAAGGTACTGGGTGACTTAGAGAGATGCTCCCAACCCTGCAACCAACTCCAGTTCTGGGCTCCTCGATTCAAGAGAGATGTTGAGATAGGGCAGCAAAGCTGGTGAGAGGCCTGGAGCACAGCCCTGTGAGGAGAGGCTGAGGGAGCTGAGGGTGCTTAGCCTGGAGAAGAGGAGGCTCAGGGCAGACTTCATTGCTGTCTGCAGCTACCTGAAGGGAGGCTGTAGGCAGGTGGGGTTGGGCTCTTCTGCCAGGCAAGCAGCAACAGAACAAGGGGACACAGTCTGAAGTTGTGCCAGGGGAGGTCTAGGCTGGATGTTAGGAGGAAGTTGTTGGCAGAGAGAGTGATTGGCATTGGAATGGGCTGCCCAGGGAGGTGGTGGAGTTGCTGCCCTTGGAGGTGTTGAAGCCAAGCCTGAATGGGGCACTTAGTGCCATGGTCTAGCAGATTGGCCCTAGCCAATCAACCAGGTTCAAAGAGACCTTCAAGATCATCCAGTCCAACCTAGCACCCAGCCTGGACTGGATGAGCTTGGAGGTCTCTTCCAACCTGGTTGATTCTATGATTCTCTTTCACCGGAGATTTTGGTTCCCCTGGAAATTTAAGCTAAAGTGACATGAGATTTTCTTCCTGCTGGGTTTTACTGTCCCTAAACCATCAATGACTCAAGATGCATGCACTGCAAAGTACCTTGGTGTTGTGGTTCCGGATTGGTTTGAGCTGTCTGTTAATGTCTGTGCGCTGACATCTGTCTTGTGTGCGTGTGTAACTTGGCTTGATGTCTACTCACTTCGGTTATCCAAGTTGTCAGGTCCCTTGTGGATGCTGTTGGTGACAGCTGCATAGTGCAGCTGGATTTGGCCGTGCATCTCTCCAGCATGGTGTGTTTGGAGTTGCCTGCATAGCCCCTCCAGCGCTCTGTTGTGGTTTTCTTCAGTCTCCTTACTTAACCCAGGACTTACTCTTTGTGTGTGTTTCATATGCACAAAAAGAGCCCAGCAGAAACTCAGCTCACTTCTGTTTTCCTATCCACACCTGGATTTTGGGGGGGGGTCTAAATATGGCATTTCAGAATGAGTTTTGCTACATCAGTACAGCTCTTGTGGATGCAGAAGCTATTGAAGAAGCTTTTCAAAGCAGGAGGTGTGTGGAACGAGTACACATTGTTGAGTTGGTACTCTAAGTATTCAGTGCTGCTCCTTTTGGAGCCAGCTCTAAGGAGGTTGCTAGATAGAAATCTCCTCCCAGTGCAGTGTGGTCTCTGCATTCTTCCTTGCTATGTGTTGCTGGGCTCTGCTCCTGACTCCTGCTTCACCTGCCTAGGATGAAAAAAGACCTTCCTTGTGATGGACCAGGGTCAACAGCTGGAGGTTCCAGCAGGGTCTACCTGAGAAGCACACTGATTTTTGAGGGCTCTCTTGGATGTATTTTACTGAAGATCAGTTACGTTTTGACTGCAGTGAGCTAGAAAAGCTGTAGCTGTGCTCAGGTCCACCTTCTAACAGCTGTGTAGCGTTAGAAAGTTTCGTTCTCAGAGTCTCCAAACCGGCTGAAAGCGTAGACTCTGCCTCCCTGCTGTGCTGGTCACAGCAGAGGGTAACATGAGGCGGATTTGCCACTGCCGCTCCACGCAACGTTTCTTGACCACCATCCCTCCGTGCAGGACCCACGGAAAGCCCTGTGGCACCTTGAGCAACTCGCCAGCCGCGTTTGCCATTGCTGTGAGAGGTGTCTTGGCCAGAAATTACTTTCAGAACCACGGAGGCATTGTGAAGCTGTCGTTACAGCTCCTCTCAGTGGGTCTGAACGAGCCAGGTGAAGCTGCGTTTTGAGGCACACCCGACCTGCGGTCTGTAAGTGAGTGCAAATGGGCAACCTTTCCAAGCAGCAGTGATACTTCTGTAGAGCATGACTGGATGAGTACAAAATTAACATCTTCAGTCTGTCAGCTCTGGCACAACAAGGGCTAGAGCTCGTTAAAGGTTGTCCTGAAAAGGACCAGCAAGATTGTGTTTCTCAAGCTTTAACTTTCCCAGGGAGAGGCTGAAACAGTCTAATGGCTAAAGCATGGGGCTGGGATCAGGTTTGAATCCTCTTTCTGGCCAAGTTAATTCACTGGGTTTGTTTGTGTGATGTGGGAATAACTTCACTGGCATCTTGAGTAGCTTGAAATCCTTGGGTGGAATAATCTGCAGAACTGCTAACTGTTATGTACAGACCAGAATCTCAAATCCAGGACTGCTTCTTGCCTTCATCCAAGTCAGCAGCTCAAATCCTTTTGTTTCTTGAGAAGTTACCCTGACATTTAAAACCCTTGGATCAGGATTTCTCTCTAGCTTGGAGAATTGGCTCTCTCTCTCTTTTTTTTTTTTTTCCTCCATAGAAGATTAGGAATCATATAATCAACCAGGTTGGAAGAGACCTCCAAGATCATCCAGGCCAACCTAGCACCCAGCCTTGGCCAATCAACCAGACCATGGCACTAAGTGCCCCATCCAGGCTTTTCTTGAGCACCTCCAAGGACAGCAACTCCACCACCTCCCTGGGCAGCCCATTCCAATGCCAATCACTCTCTCTGCCAACAACTTCCTCCTCACATCCAGCCTAGACCTCCTCTGGCACACCTTCAGACTGTGTCCCCTTGTCCTGTTGCTGCTTGCCTGGCAGAAGAGCCCAACCCCACCTGCCTACAGCCTCCCTTCAGGTAATGGTAGACAGCAATGAGCTCTGCCCTGAGCCTCCTCTTCTGCAGGCTGCACACCCCCAGCTCCCTCAGCCTCACCTCACAGGCCTTGTGTTCCAGGCCACTCACCAGCTTCATCTTAGCCACAATTAAGTAACTAACCCATTTTTGCTCTGTGATTTTGTTGCATCTTATGCCAGACACCAAATATGTGGTTAAGGAAGGTGGTGGCTGGGTTTGGGATTTTCCAGCACATACATGGCCATATCTAACCTATAATGAGAGCCATCAGTCCTGTGGCTAAGAAAGGTGGTGACTGTTTGGGATTTTCCAGTGCATGCATGGCCATATCTGACCTAAAATGAGAGCCATCAGTCCTGTGGTTAAGAAAATAGGTGACTGTTTGGGATTTTCCAGTGCATGCATGGCCATATCTGATCTAAAATGAGAGCCATCAGTCCTGTGGCTAAGAAAGGTGGTGAATGGGATTTTGCAGCTCATACATGGCCATCTCTAACGTAAAATGAGAGCAACCAGTCCTGAAACGGGGTGGAGAGATGTCGGCAAGCAGCAGGAAGCATGACTGAGCCCGGCAGCCTGTGCCAGGTCTCCGGAGGTCAGACCCCAGCGCCTTTCGTACGTTTGCCTTTCTCCTCCCCTCCCTTTTCTTTCTCCCTCTCCATGTGTATTTTGTCTCCTCCTCCCGTTCATGTCTTTCTCCGCATCTCCACTCTTCTCCCTCCCCTCCTCCGGATCGATCGATCGCTGGCCGAGGAGCCCTCCAGAGGGCCAGGCGCGCTGTGGAATCGTCCTTGTTCCTCCGCGTTTGCCGATTCAAGGGTAGCTCCTGGGCGGCTCGGAGAGATGCTGTTACTCCTGGTGATGTGATTGCATAGCAACACAGCAGTGCGGGGCGGTGGAGGAGGAGAGGCAGGCAGCGTGCAGACAGCAGCGCCCAGCCTCAGCATGCATCCCTGTCACAGGGTCTCCTTTGCTGATTCACAGAGGCAGCCCCAATCCCTGCTTCCGAAGCCCGGCGGCCACTGCCCCCGCATCTCAGACCCGCTGGACTCGGAAGGTAGGCCATGGCAAAATTTATTTCCCACTCAGATCTTGGCTGGGCTGGAAAAAGAGGGGAAATATTGTGGGATGGTTCACCTCGGAAATGCACTCCTGGGCGTGTGTGTATGTCTCTGTTCCTTCACGGCAGCGCTGCCTCCGAATATGCCGGTAAGGAAACTCACAGAGGGGAAAAGAAGGCTGCCAGAGAGGACACAGTGGGAGCAAGAGAGGTGGCCAAGAGCACTTCCACAAGGGAGAGGCTGGGGAGCAGTAAATGATGCAGATTCCGATGGCAGACAATAGTAGCCGGCATCCCGATTTCCCCAGCTTTGGCTCTTTGCACACTGGAGGCTTATTTACACTGACAGCGTTTTTGCCCGACCTGAAGGACTGCTCCGGGCAGAGTGCATGGTGGGCTCTTAGCATCCTCCTGAGAGAATCTGGCAGCAGAGCAAGGCAGGGACCCAAATATTTCTCGAGTAGCAAGTGGGGGTTAGACTCTAGTCCCAGCTTTGCCTTTTTCATTCACTGTCTTGCCCGGTACAGCCTTGCATTTTTATGTGTCCAGTCTCCCCTCCCCCAGCTTCTCCCCAGTCCCTTTCATTCCTCCTCCTCCTCCTCTCTCAGGCCTTATATTGCCTCTACTGACCTTTCCTTTGATGTGAGCAGCCTTAGCTGGCTGTAGAAGCAGGAGGCAGGGGACCTTTTGGGGTTCCCCAGGGCTCAGCTCTTTGCTCTCCACTCCATGCCAGAGAGGGCAGTCTGAGCAGTTACCCTCTAAGATGTAGTGCCACTCTGCACACGGTAATTACCAGTGCCCAGTTCAGGCAGCTTCCTTCGGTCTGCCCTCCAGCACAGCACTGCAGGTGTAGAGCTGCACTGGTGGAATTGGTAGCATCCTATTGATGGGGTCTCAACGCTGAGATTGCCTGTGTGCAGAGACAGAGACGAGGAGCAATTACTCCCACACTTTGAAATGCTGTGGGAGAAACTGATGCTTGTTTGGGTTTGGGGTTTTAGTGTTGAAAGGGGAAAAAAAAAAAAAGATCTCTAGGCAAATCTTTCTCAGCCTATATTTTACCTGTGCCCTAATCCTGGTCTTTCACACCTTCTCTGTTGCTCCTTGATCTTTCTGGAGGCAAGAGAGTTCTTGCGTGATTGTTCTCTTCGGTGGCCTTCATTGATCGACCACAGCACCCTACAGAAGCACACTCTGCCAGGTCCCAGCCACAAGGCACAGTCGTGCTGGGAGGGTTTCTGTGTCTCTGGCAGCCATGTGTAGCACATGTGCCTGCTGTGGCTCTGGTGCCATCTCACATTTCCCCCTGCCAGGTCCCTATGCTGAAAGCTACTTTCGGTGCTGCTGCAGGGATTGGGCAGATGGGCTCTGGTGACGAGCGTGTGGTGGCACTCTGGAAAGGAACCACACTGGAGATGTGCTGTTTCCCACGATCCTGTTTCACAGCTCTGTGCCCAGGAATATGGGCCCCTGGAGTGCTGGAGTGGGAAGTTGTTGAGTGGGTGTTGTGAAGTGATGCTGGGTTCAGGTCCTCGCTTCAGCTGTGGAGATGAAGACCATCTCTCTTTGGATTAATACCCGAGATAGATCAATTCTCCTGGCTTGAGCTAGCTACTGTAACTATGAAAGGGGTTGCTCAGCCTGGAGTGTCTTTTTTCCCAAGCTAAACAAAGTGAGATAGGGAAAGGATTAAATGAATTGGTTCAAAGGAAAAAATCATAGAATCAGTCAGGGTTGGAAGGGACCACAAGGATCAGCCAGTTCCAACCTCCTTGCCGTGGGCAGGGACACCCTACCCTAGAGCAGGCTGCACACAGCCTCATCCAGCCTGGCCTTGAACACCTCCAGGGATGGGACCTCAACCACTTCCCTGGGCAACCCATTCCAGCCTCTCACCACCAGAGTCACCATTCCAAGATCTCACTACTCTCAAGCTCTGAGTTCTGGAGCTGTGTGATGAATTTCTGATTATAATGTTATGTAGAGAAATATATCCAAGGCTTCCACCTGAGGGTGGATGCTTGTGATAAGAAAGCATTAAAAAACAAAGGAATTGTAAGGCTCAAGAATGAAGAATTCACCTTGCAAACAACCCCTCATTTTCACAGGACTGGAATGACCAAACTGAACTTTTCAGAATTCAACCAAAACAGCTCCATGCCATTTTCCTTTGCAATTTCCCTTAGCATAAGAATGAGATTGCTCTGATACCTCTTAAGAAAGAAAGGAAAAATGACTTCATGTGGCACACATCCTGCTTATAAGGAAGACTGATGAACCCCATGCTTTGACTGGGAGTTTACTATAAACACAAGCATTTGGGGGGCAAGGCAGAGTATTCAGCACAGAGAAACAGCTGCTACTTTGACACTGAGAGAAAAAAATCTCAGGGAAGCCAGAAGTTAGCACCATTACCTTGGCTGTCTTTCCGTGGTGGATGTGCTCTTCCCACTCTTGCTGCTCAGTTATGTGGTGTGGCAAATGGGTGTTGTGCACGATGCAGTGAGATTTGTTTCCTGTCTCTAACAGCAAGGACGGGAAAGCTCAGGTTCTTAGAGGAGAAAAGCAAAGATGAGGCACTTGGGATTCTCAGCTTGTTTAAAAAGGCTGATTTCAGGGCTACAAGACACAGCCAAGTGTCTGAAGAGCTGGGTGCAATTTTTAGGGCTGGTGCCAGTCGTTAGGCACGTTATTGCCACCCTTGCTGTCCCTTTTGGGTGGCTGAAGGATGTCTGCTGCTTCCCCTGCTCCTTCTGTCCGTCAGGTCTATCAGAGAGAGCAACTTCTCTGTGTCCAGCAGAGTTGGGATGTGTGTTTACAGCTTGGGTCCTCAAGCTGCTCAGGTAATTATTTGTAGTACTTGTTTAATTGAAGAAGAAGAAGAAGAGATGAGAAGAACTACTGGGCAAAGCAAGGTTTGGAGACAGCAGCTTACAGCCCAGCTGGGAGCCTGAAAAAGCATGTGGAAGGAATTTAGATTTCAGCCTTCCTAAATGAATTTCTGTAAGTTATTTTTAAACAGAGAGAGGAGCAGCCAGTTCTGCATGGCTGTGTTGTGGGCATGCACCCACAGTCACCCAGTTATCTGGGGACATCCTTGTCCCAGTTTCTGGATGCAAGACTAACTGGTGGCATTTTTTCAGCTGGAGCTTTCGTGTGCACGTCTGTGCTCTTTCGCCTGGGGAAATGGGGAGGGCCAGCAAGCACAAGTGATGCTGTTGCTTTGTTATGACCTCTGGCACCTCTTTACCCACTGAACTAAAGTAACATTTTGGTTATGGGCTCGAAGTGAAGTGGTCACTTAAGAAGTCAGCTCATTAGAAGCAAGAGTGCCCCACTTCACTCACCCTTGGAGAGAGGGCCACTTGCTCACCACCAGACACCACAAAGGTTTTGTGTTACTTCTTAAGGGCTGCTGCTTAACTGAAGGGCTCTTCATTCCAATTAAGGAAGGAGGCCTGGTACTTAGGTGGAAGTGCAGTATGAAGCCCAGAGGAACCTTTGGTGCCTGGATTTTTTAGCCTATGGGTGACAGTGTTGCATGCTTGCCTCATGTGGAAGATTGCTGATAGTCCTTTCCCCCTTCCCTGGTACATGGCAGCAAGTGAGAACCAGGAGGCTGTTGGGGTGGGAGGTTTTCCCTTTTTAAGGAATATGCTTGGGTATCTGCTGCTGCTTAGCAGAAAGATGGAGACTAAGGGTTCATGCTCTAAGAAAGGATTGTGTTGTCTGTACACTTGGTCCTAGACTGGTGAGACTTCAAATAGAGTACTGCACCCAGCTCTGGAGTCCCCATTACAAGAGGGATGTGGAGATGCTGGAGTGTGTCCAGAGAAGAGCCATGAGGATGCTCAGAGGGCTGCAGCAGCTCTGCTGTGAGCACAGACTGAAAGAGTTGGGGCTGTGCAGGCTGGAGAAGAGGAGGCTCCCAGGTGACCTCCTCGTGGCCTTCCAGTATCTGAAGGGGGCTACAGAAAAGCTGTGGAGGGATTTTTTAGGCTCTCAGGGAGTGACAGAACTGGGGGATATGGAGCAGAGCTGGAGATGGGTAGGTTCAGACTGGATGTGAAGAGGAAGTTGTTGAGCATGAGAGTGGTGAGAGCCTGGACTGGGTTGCCCAGGGAGGTGGTTGAGGCCCCATCCCTGGAGGTGTTTAAGGCCAGGCTGGATGAGGCTGTGGGCAGCCTGCTCTAGGGTAGGATGTCTGGGGGCATGGCAGGGGAGTTGGAACTAGATGGTCCTTGTGGTCCCTTCCAACCCTGACTGATTCTATGTTTCTTTTGTTTGAACCAATTCATTTAATCCTTTCCCTATCTCACTTTGTTTAGCTTGGAAAAGAGTCAGTCCAGGCGGAGCAATCCCCATTGTAGTTGGTCCCCTCCAACCCTGACTGGTTCTATGATTCTAGTGGGACAAAACTTGTCTCCTTTCTCCCTCATCAAACCTTGACCTAGTGGGGTCATGGGAAGTAGGTCTGCTGGCCTTCTGTCTCAAGCTTCAACTATTTGCTTCCACATGCAGGAAAGAATTCTTGCTGAAGCAGGATGTGCTGTTGCACTGTCAAGGCAGTCCTGCTGTCTGATGGCTTGGGAATGCTCCCTTTGTTAGCATCTACATGGGAGCTGCACTCTGAAACAGCCACTAGCCTCCCACCTTTCCCCTTAAAGGACACTGAGCATGCTGAGCTAAGATGTTATTACTTCTCTTGTACAGTAAGTTAAACAACAACAAAGCCATTAACGTTTCCAGCAGCAGGGAATGTGTTTGTATTTCCATTCCCCTCCTGGGATAAAGGCTTGAGCTGCCTTGCCTCAAAATGTTGCCACATTTGCTTCCTGATAGGCCAAGATCTGAAATGGAAAGTTTCAGCCCAGAAAGAAGGTTTTGGAGGAAATTAGCAATTCAAAGCATAAGCCTTGTGATCAAGAGATCTCTTGACCTATATAGAATCATAGAATGGGTTAGGTTGGAAGGGATCTCAAAGCTCATCCAGTTCCAACCCCCTGGCATAGGCAGGGACACCTCCCACTAGAACAGGTCACTCATCCAACCTGGTCCTGAACACCTCCAGGGAGGTTGTGGATGACAGAATCACAGAATGTGATCAAAGAGGTACTAAAAGCAGAGGCAAGTGTTGGGTGCTTTTAATGTGAGAGGCTGCAAACCAGCATCAATTAATTAGGTTGTGCCTGTTCCTTCTGAGGAAGGGTCTGATCACCCTTGGGCATAGAGTGAGGCACTCCAACGAAGACCAGGTGAGACACACCAGGGGGAAAGGCTTCACCCTTTGCTTTCTCTATTTTCAGGTGCAGTGCTTCAGTGCCTGCTCTGTGGGGACTGTAAGACTGCTTCTTGTGAAGTCTTCTTTTAAGACTGCTTCTGGTGTGGAAGTCCTCACTTGCTTCTGCTCACATAAGCCTTCCTCTTTTTCCTTCTTGCAGAGAAATGTGCCTGGGGCACCAACCTTGCTTTAAAAGTGGTTTAAAACACCCCAGGGAGGTGGTGGAGTCGCCATCCCTGGGGGTGTTCAAGAAAAGCCTGGCTGGGGCACTTAGTGCCATGGTCTGGTTGACTGGATAGGGCTGGGTGCTAGATTGGACTGGCTGATCTTGGAGGTCTCTTCCAACCTGGTTGATTCTATGATTCTATAATTCTATGGTCAATGTTGTTCCATGGCCATTGCATGTTTGATCTCCAGCACCAACCTAAAGCCAAGTGCGGTGGGTGAGGGCTGGTGTGGGAGAGGCAAGGTGGATCCACAAGTGCTGTTTTTGACAGGTGTAGGCAGCAGGCAATAAATGTGTAGCCAAGAAGCATCCACAAATAAACTGCTCCACATGCTGCAGTGCCCAGACACAGCACCACAATGAAGCAATAAAGTAATAGAGAGAGAGTCAGAGCTATTTTGCATGCCACAACAGAGGAGCAGAGCAGATCAAGAGCATTTCTCCTCGCTTGGTTCCTATAATAGCAGGGAATTTGGCAAGGGATCATGTGTAGCTGTTGGTTTGCTTGCAGTCATGCCTCACCGTCTGGTAGTCTCTCTCTCTGCCACTGAATGTCCTCCTTTGGGCTGGTTGCTGTGCAGCTGAGTTATTTCCACATTATCCTGGGTTCTCCATACCCAGGCTTTGCCCTTGCTGTTGCATAGTGGCAAAGAGCAGCTGAGCCATTGCTGTCAAACTGCAAGAAGATTTCTGTCTCAGCAAGGTGCTGCACAGGATGTGCTTGGGACAGTGGCTTTTGGCTGCCACTTAGCTTCTCAGCTTTGCTGCCTTGAACAGGCTTTAATTCCTTGTGCCATGGCTTCATGTCCTGGTAGGCTCTGTCACAGCTGAAGGAGCTCACCAGCCCAGCACTCCAGAGGTGAGGCAAGGCTGTTCTTTGTGCCATAATGCTGGCAGAGAGCACAGAAACACACAATGCCCTACAGGTGGATACCCAGAAGATGTGGTTTGCCTCTCTCTGTCTCCAGAACCACACTCACCCTCTGCATGGAGACTTATCCTCGAGCAAGATGCAGTAAGATCAGAGCTAGTGACCTTCCAGTGTTGCTTCCATTCTGCAGCACTGGTGGGAGAAACAAGAGAGCAGACTCCACTGGGAGGCCCGGGAGCAGAGAGCCTGCATGTGTGGTGTTGGAGGTCTGGCTGAACCTGCTGGGCCAGCACACACCACTGCAGTTTCCTTGCCCTGAGCTACAGGAAGGTTGAAACCTCAGGGCAGCAGCTGCAGTGAGACATCACAGAACCTCATCAGCAAGAGCCACGGATTTCCCAGCCATGCAGTACAGCTCAATGACATTCCTCTGATGGTGGCTTTCAGGCAAAGTAACTTTCTGTGCCCTAAGAATTGTATCTCTGCTAGGCTGAGCCTCGTTTAGGGGATTTGAGACAGGTCAGATCCCAAATAGCACAAGGATTGGCGGACAAGGTCACAGGTTTACCTGCTGTCAGAGACAGCAATCATTCACTTGGATGATAGTCTTGGAATTGCTTAAGACCCTGGAATGTATAACTATTAATGTCTCCTGGCTGATCCTACCTGCATGGGAATGGAGCAGGGCAAGAGCAGTGCGCTGCACGGTGCAGTCTTCATTAGTGCAAACGGGCAGGAGGGGCAGAGGCCAGGACCTTGGATTGTCAGCATGTTGGAGAGCTCAGCACAGGCTGTTCTGCTGGAGAGGGAGAGAATTAATGGCTGTAGAAATTGCTAAGGGATTAAAAGAACTGAAACGTGGTAAGCTGTGCTCTTAATATGTGTAATGGAGGGGAAAGAAGCAGGGAAAGCTCAGGCACGGGAGCAAGAGTTTAGAAAGCTTGAGAGATGGGCAGTGTGGACCAGGACCTGAGGGCTTTCTCCTCACTCTGGGCTGCCCAGGGTGACTGCTGGCTATGCAGGACATGCTGGCTGCTGCTGCCTTGCCAGGACCAAGCAGGAATTTTCTCAGCTAGTCCAAATGAGCTGGGCATAAAGGAGCCAATGACCTTCTTCTAGCAGCACTGCTCCATCTGCACCCTGGAAGCAGCTCCATCTCCACTTGGATATGATGTCTGGCTGCTGGAGCCAGGTGATAATTTATATCTAAAAGTAGGAGAGCAGTCACCAAGTCAAGCAGTGAGTTGGATGGGAGACAGCAGAGTGCCTCAGCACCGCCTCACCCCTCACAGGCAGCATTTGAGCATCCCTCTTGATTTGCTCTTCTGATCTCAGATGTGTGGAGCCTGGCCTGGGCAAAGCCCTCTGCAGCATTCACAGCTCTTGTACATTAGCTCTCGATCCTGCTGTGAACATCTGAGTGCTCAGCTCCTTTCATGGCACTACTGCTGGCCAGAGGTAGACTTGTGGGGATTGTGCTTCAGTCCTAGAAACTTGCCAGATGCAGGCAAGTGATGCACTGATTCCTCTGGGCTTTATCTGTTCTGAGTTCCTCGGTTCAAGAGAGATGTTGAGGTGCTGGAACATGTCCAGAGAAGGGTGACAAAACTGGTGAGGGGCCTGGAGCACAAACCCTATGAAGAGAGGCTGAGGGAGCTGGGGGTGTGCAGCCTGGAGAAGAGGAGGCTCAGGGCAGAGCTCATTGCTGTCTACAGCTACCTGAAGGGAGGCTGTAGCCAGGTGGGGTTGGTCTCTTCTGCCAGGCACCCAGCAACAGAACAAGGGGACGGGACTCAGTCTGAAGTTGTGCCAGGGGAGGTCTAGGCTGGATGTGAGGAGGAAGTTGTTGTCAGAGAGAGTGATTGGCATTGGAATGGGCTGCCCAGGGAGGTGGTGGAGTCGCCATCCCTGGGGGTGTTCAAGCAAAGCCTGGATGAGGCACTTAGTGCCATGGTCTGGTTGATTGTCTAGGGCTGGGTGCTAGGTTGGCCTGGATGATCTTGGAGGTCTCTTCCAACCTGGTTGATTCTGTGACTCTCTGATGCAGACAGTGAGGTAAATAATGATTTTAGCTTATCCAGAGTACAAACCACCAAAAAAAAAAAAAGGCAGCATCATGACCTGAGTTTGTTTCAAATCTATAGAATGGACAAGGGCCCATTACTAACTGACTTTATGGGTCATACAGCTTTAAAAACAGGATGAAAAAGGGAATCTTATAACTCATAATGAGTAAAAACTCATTAAAAAGTAGCTGCTAGCATGAGATGTATGTATGGGGGACTGAGGCTCCAGGAAATTTTCCTCCTGAACATAAAAAGGAAAAAAATGATGTTTGAAAGTAATGTCTACTGTGTCTAAGCATAAGTGGTCATGACAGGGAGATCATCCCCTCACCCTTTAAACCCTGGGTATCTCCTGAAGCTCAGGAAATCCAACCCTTTTTAAAACTACAACATGACCTGCTGAGGTCAGGAAATTATTACAGCCAGTTGTATGACTAGATGGAAGGGGGGAAAGGGAGAGGGGGTTAAAAAAAAGAATAGCACACATTTGGTTTAAGAAATAAGCATCATTTTAGTCTCCAGCCTCGGTGAAGGCAGTGCACCAGGCAGATAGGAAGGGGCTCGGCTCCATCGGGAGTTACAAGCCGACCCAGGGACTTTCCCGCTGCTTTTCAGGTGCTGGTGCCCAGAGCTGTCTCCATCCCCATGAGCATCGGTTCTGATGCAGCCCCTGGTGATGCAGGAATGGCCTTATGTCCTCCCACGATGTCCTGAGTGGCATGTCACAGAGCCGGTGCAGCACAGCAGCACTGCCCACCCGCTGTCTCAGGTAAGAGCTGGCTCTAGGAGCCTTTCTCATGGCACTTCCTTAAAGCAGTTGTTAGCATCCGTGGAGCAAGCCCGGGCCTCTCTTCCTGGTGACAGGGACAGGTGTTCGCTCCAGCGCTGCCCTCCCCCACCCCTTCCCCATCAGCTGCCACTTAATGAGCGTTATCACTCCTTCAGCATTTTGGCTGCAAAGTGTTTCCCGAAGCAGAGCAAGAGAGACAAGCTGCAGAGATGGATTTTCAGCTTCCTCCAAACTAAAGAGCAAGAGGCCACCATTAACAACTCCTCTGTATTTGGTTGGGTTTCCTTTTTTCCCCACTAAAAAAACATGGAACAACATCATCTTTTGCTGAAAACGTAGTTTCTAACCTTCCTGGTTGCAGAGAAGAGCTTGGAATTAAGCCCCTGATGAAAGCTGGAAGGCAGAGGAGGAGTCTGACCTCTTTCTAGTCTGGTTATATTGAGGAACAGGGTGTGGGTGCTCACACTGCTGGTCTTCCTCCTCCCTTCACTCAGGATCTCTGCACCAGCATGCCAGACTCCTCACCAAAGCTGGGCAGGGAGGTGAAGGTTGGTGGGGTCCCTAGGTAAATGGCAGGATAGACCGGAGGAGGCAGCACAAGAGGAGGGTGCAGACATCCCCTGCTCAAGTCACAGGTACCACAGGTTTCCTCCAGTGCCTGCCTGAGCCTGGCTTTCTGCTGCGTGGCTGTCGGTGTGGTGGGTGCCATGCACCAGCTGGCTTCCAGCTCCTGTGATGTAATGGCAACCTGCCTTGTTCAAAGGGTCTGCCATGTCTTCCTCACAGGTGTAGGTGCTGTTACCTAGGAAACAGCTGTCCTCACTTGTCCTAGCTTATCCTGAAAGCTTCTAACAGGCTGCAGACCACACATCCTTAGTTGTGCCCTGGCCTTGCTGAAGCCCCCTCCTCCAGTCTGGAAGCTGGTCCTGCACCTGTTGTGCTTGGGAGGTGGTGGGGAGAAGAGGGTGGCCCTGACGGTGTCAGAGGGAGGAAAAGCAGGAGTTAGATGTGCAGGCGGGGAAGGAAGGGACGAGAGGGAGAGATACAGGGAGCTTTTCATCGCCTCCCTGTAGGTGGAGGAGAGCACGTAAACAATGCCGGGCAGCAGGACTGCGGGGGGCACAAGGAGCCAGCCCAGAGCCTTCTGGCAAGAACAAATATTTGCACCCAGTCCAGGCAGGAACATCTGTGTTGGCACCCTGGGGCATATGGTGGCCAAGGAGGGCATCTTTGACTTCTTCAGGGTTAGGTCTCAAGCACCTGACTTTTACTTTCCAGTAAACAAAAGCTTGCTGGGACTACTCCCTGGTTAAATCTTCTCCCTGGCAAACGCTCCTGACTTCCCTGCATGTGCTCCAGCATCCGAGGGCAAGGTCTCTGCCGGTGATCCCATCTCAGCCCACTGTCACCTTTACCATGCCCTTGCAGAGATATTTCTTCCTCCGTTCCCGGAGCAATCCCTCTTGCACAGCCAGCTTCCCGCAAGGGGCTTTCCCACGCCGGGATGCCCGGCAGCGGGCAGATCCCTTTGTGCTCTGCGGGCAGCCACAATGGTACCATCGGGGTTAAGGCAGGTTGGAGGCTGCTGGAATGCCGTCGGACAAAGCTGGGATTGAGGCGCTGCCGCCTCCCTGAAGATTCCTGGGGGGTCAGTGGTCAGGGTGTCCCCACTCTGCTGAGCACACGGCGCTCGCTTGCGTCTCTGCCGGGTGCTGCCGAGGCACTCGGAGGGGCGGGAGGCGATGCCCGCTCCTCTGGCGAAGCTGGGCAGCCCCGCGGGGGATCTGTGGCTAAGCACAGGTAGAGGTGCGCTCCGGAGCTGGTGTGAGTGTTCTGTGCCTGACAGCCAAGCTGCTGAGGGGTGGAGGGGCAATGCAAATCCAGGCTGGAACTGCTGGGGCTCGGGGGAAGAGGATGCTTACAGTGGAAGCTTTGCTTTTCCCCTCTCTTCGTTTGCAGGGCTTTTGTCCACGGGGAACAGATGTTCAACACCTGGCCCCTGCTTAGCCCGTTGTCCCTGGCTCATCTCCTGGGCACGGTCTGCAAAGGGTTGATGGGCTTTTAACTTCTTAAGGCTGGGAGGACTGTGCTGCCTGCTGAGCTGCGCTGCAGTTGCACTCGGAGCCGATCTCCTCCTTTGCTATCCTCCGGGATGCATGGGTGGGCTGGAGTGTTTCCTGGCACCGCTGTGGGGCTAACCTACTTCAGCAACATGAGGATGTGCACATGCAGAGTATTGGTTTTCCTACCTGCAAGCAGCAGTTTCAGCTTGAACAGTTTCTGATTCATGCCCCTAAGATTCCTGTGAACCCCGTGGGTGACAGCTTTTTGTGTTTCCTTGGTGCCCCTAGAATGACAGGGTGGGGAGGCAGATGTTAGATGTCTTTAGATGGAGAAAGCTTAGCACCAATGTCGGCAATTGTCTGATTTCTCTCTGAGAAATGGAGGGTATTGTTTTAGCTGCGTGGCCAAATTCCACGTTTGGTGGTTTCCTATTACCTGCTCTTCTCCTTGGCTTGGCTGGATCTGTCCACTGGACTCTTGGGAGCCCTTGGACAGGGACCAGTGACAAATTCCCCTTAGACAAACTGCTGCTTCTCCCTAGAGGTGGCTTCCCTTCCCTGGCAAAGAGGTGCCTGTTGTGTGTTCTCTTCAGAAAGTGCTAATGCGTTTAATTATGGCTGATTAATCACCTGGGGGTAATTATCCCAACTGAGCTCTAATATCAAAGCAGCATTAGATTGAAATGGTGCCATTTCCCCAGCAAAGCACATCAGTGGCTCACTTGTGGAAATGCAACGTGAGGCTGTGCTTTGCACAACAATCTGGGGTTTGGAGAGGAAATCCCCTGTCACTCAGAGTCCTACATGAGATGCTTCTAGTCCTGCTGGTGTCTTTGTTGCCATCACAGGCAGGAGCATGGTACAGTGGTAAAGGCTTACAAGAGAATTCCTTCCCTCATCTGCTGAGGATGTGTTGCTTGGAGGCCAGCATTTGGGTTTCCAGGCTGAGTGGTGTGGTGCAAAAAGTGCTTCTTTTGTGTGCTTGGGTTGGGATTTGCTGTCATCTGCTCCATGTCCTCTCAGAGCATCCTTTTCACTTCACCTCATTCTGGAGAGGTGTGGAGGAGAAGCAGCACTTCAGGTTTGCTGTGCAGGTTGGCAAGATCCTTATGCTTCTGCAGAAGAGCAGGTGGCACATGGCAGTATTTGGGATGGCATAAAGGAGATTCACAAGTCCTCTTAGTCCCTACAAACAGCAGGACTCACACTGCTACCTCCTTTCAAAGGACAGCAGCCTCCTATGGCATGGCAAAAAATGGCCATTAGCCCTGCAGGGACTGTGACACACCAGGGCCAGCTCTGATTTAATACCTGTCAGTGAGATAAGGTCATTGCTGGATAGCTGAGGAGTACAGAGAACCTGCAGAACAGAATTGGTTGAGCAAGGCCTTCCTTCAGCCTTTGCTCTTAGTGCTGCTGCAGCTGGGACTGCATCCTTCCTCCAGGCTCAGCCAGGAACTTCCCTGGAGGTGGTGACAGATCCTTCTAGGAGCAGGCCACACTGCTTGGGTGCTGCAAAGCCAGACAGAGTCAGGTCAAGGCAGGGTAGGTGTCCACAGTCCGGTGCCATACACTCTGGGTGCAGCGTGGTTCTGTTTCTGCCTAGGTTGATGTCTCACAGGATGGTGCAGGTCCTTTGTGCATAACCCCCCGGGCTCTGAGCAGTGCTGCTGGGCCCCAGGCCCCTCTAGAGATGAATCTTTGCTGGAACGAGATCAAAAAGAAGTCCCACAGTCTCCGGTAAGAGTCCCTGCCTGGAGTAAGCTCTGACCTTGAGCCTTGTCTGCTTCATGTGCTTTTTGAGCTTGCTCACTTGGTGAGCCACATGAGCTCATGGTGACCTTCACTTGGTTTTCCTCTCTTGTCCACAGACCTCTGGGTTTTTCTCCCTGTGCTGAAAAGCACTGCCTTGATTCCCACACATCCCATCCTTGTCCCCCTCCCTTTCTCTTCTGCTTGCTTTCTGCTGCATTCTCCCCCCTCTACTGCTGCTGTGTCTGCAGCTGGTCTCTTTTTGCCCCACCGCCTTGCTGCCATCTCCTCTGGCTTGTCTATTCCCTGGGAGCCCACTCCACCTCATAGAGGGAACCACCTTTCAGACCATCAGAGGTTGCAGCTCCAGAGCCAGCATGACAGAGAGCTTAACTGGGGCATGTTAATTGTCTCCTGCCTTAATGCAGGGCTTCTGGAAGCTATTCAGTCATGTAAATGTTGAGCCAAGCCTCCTCTGCTAAGCAGGCAAATGTGGAGCAACAGTCCTCTGCTCTGGGTTCCAGGATGAAGAACAGTCTCAAAGCTTACACTCCCCACTACTTCCATGCTTCAGCCCACATGGCAGTGCAGTGTCTCTGCTGGCTGAAGGCTGTGCATAGTCACTAGTGAGGTCTTGGGGCTGCCTGGGGGTCTCCACTCCAGCTATGGTGCTATGCCTCTCCTCCCTAAGGGTTCTGCTCCTCTGCCGTCCATCTGACCACTGTCCTGCTGTCCTTGCTCCTGCCAGGGCTCGGCTGGAGGCCTTCTCTGACCACAGTGGGAAGCTGCAGGTGCCTCTCCAGGAGATCATAGACTGGCTCGGGCAGAAGGATGAGGAGCTCTCAGCACAGCTGCCCCTGCGGGGTGATGTCGTTCTGGTGCAGCAGGAGAAGGAGATGCATGCGGTAGGTTCCCTCACACCTCCCCTGCTGCTGTTCACTGCTAAGACGAGCTGCAGTTGGGCAGCCCTGCCTGGGACCCCTACTGAGGGGCCCAATGCCCACAGCCTGTGAATGTACCAGTCCTTGCCTGTCTCCATCTCTGCTCCCCACAGAAAGGCAGAGCCTCAGTCCCATAGCAAATCCCCATGATATGCCACAGGCAGAGCCTGGCTGGGTTCAGACAGTAAATCCACATTGCACCCTCAAGCCGTCTGCAGGTGCTGTAGCTGATAGTGGGCCTGCTCTCCTACTTTCCTCCTTTGCTCCTGCCTCTGAAGCACTGGGAAGTGCCTCTCACTGTCCTCTGCTTTTGGAATCCTGGGGCCTGAGAATGTCAGTTGGTCTAAAGAAGGTCAGGACATGAGTGATCACCACCACATCTGAAACTGGGGTAAGCCCAGACAGATCAGAGTTTCCTGCTTCCCTGATCACAGCATTTTCTTCTTGCTGCCAGTGACTGTTGGGCTTTAATTGCTTTTAACATGAAAACAAAACTAAACTGTTGCTTTCTTTCTGAATTTCTCTCTGTATCTCCAATGAGGTTTGGGTCCTTGAGTGGATATATCGCTGCAGCCCTTGGTGAGGGAGCAACAGGGGCACAATTCTCCAGCTCGGTTTGCTTTCTTATCTCTGTGCTCTGCTTTCTAGGCTTTCATGGAAGAAGTGAAGTCTCGGGGACCATACATTTACTCTGTCCTGGAGTCAGCACAAGCTTTCCTTTCCCAGCATCCATTTGAGGAATTAGAAGAACCAACTTCAGAAAGCAAAGGTCCATGGAGCTTCTCCTTCCTTATTGTTTCACAGCACAGCTCCTCCTGGGCTGGACCAGAGAGGATGGAATGAGGGTGGTTGGTGTGCCACAAACCAGCATGTCAGTGCTCTGCCTCATGCCATCATGTGCTGGGCTGTTTCCAGCCCTTTGGCCAAAGATCAGACCAGTGCAGGGCAGTGTTTTGGGCCTGGGTGAAGGCAGAACGTGATGGAGTGCATCTCTCGTGGCAGTATCAGATGTACTCTAGGGTAGGGCTTTTAAAGGGCAGCAGGGCTTCTGCCTGTAAGGATGGGCAGAGCAGAGGTCTGTGGGCAGGCTGGATAGCTAGAGGAGCTGGTATGGAGGTGGATGCTGCCTGCTTTGCCTCCCTCTTTACAGTTTCCCCTAGATGTTTTGAAAATTTCCCTTTTCCCTGCCCTTCCTCCCTCCATCTCCTACCCACTCTCCTCTGGGTTGGGCTCTCATTTTTGCTCTCCGTTCCTCTCCTGCTTGGCCTTTGCAGATGTCTCTCCCCGGCACCGGATCCAGAACATCAGCCGCTTCGTCTGGAAGCAGGCGAACGTGGCGAGCGAGCTCTGGGAGAAGCTCACAGCCCGCTGCGTGGACCAGCACCGTCACATTGAACGGACACTGGAGCAGCTGCTGGAGATCAAAGGGGCCATGGAGGAGCTCAGCACAGCACTAGACCAGGCTGAAAGTGTGCGTGAAACCTGGGAGCCCATCGGGGACCTCTTCATTGACTCCTTGCCAGAGCACATCCAGTCGACAAAGGTACTTCAGGCTCTGAGAAGGCTCCAGCCTTGACCTCAGAGGCGACGAGATGCTGCTTTCCAGGAGGGCACTACTGCTCCTCCTGACTGCTCAGTCAGATGTAGCACTGTCACTTAGGGCCTCAGGGGCCAGGCCCTCCCTCTGACAGCCTCTTAGCTTTGTGAGGTGGGTTTGTCTCACAGGGTCTTGAGCAATTGTTGTGCTGAGCGCTGTGTCATTGCACAGAGCTTCACAGGCACCTTGGCTCAGCATAGATGAGCCTATCACAGAATCAACCAGGTTGGAGAAGACCTCTAGGATCATCAAGTCCAACCTATCACCTAACCCTTCTAATTAACTGAATCATGGCACTAAGTGCCTCATCCAGCCTCTTTTTCCATGTCTCACTTCCCAGGAGGTTTATCTCCAGCCTGGCTGCTTTGTTTTGTGGGTTTTTTTGCCTGCTAAGGTACCATGTGGGAGGATTAGTCAGCAGCATCTTGCCAGCTACTAGCCTGCCCTGGCTTGTAGCAGAAGAATCAGATCCAAATTCTGACCACTTGCCTACTTCTTTTTCTTCTTCTGTTGCCCTGTGCCTGTTCCCCCTGTCATGGGACTCCAGCTGTTCAAAGAGGAGCTCTCCCCCATGAAGGATGGGGTGAAAGTGGTCAATGATCTTGCACACCAGCTTGCCATCTCAGATGTCCACCTGTCCATGGAGAACTCCCGTACTCTGGAGCAGATCAACACTCGCTGGAAGCAGCTGCAGGTGGGAAGGACTCAGAACCAAGCACTGCAAATAAATCGCAGAGGGACACTGACGAAGGGCTGGCACTATTGAGCTTCCAGGATGATGAAGTAAGGCTTGGCATAGCAGGGATGGCATAGCTGGTGTTCCTGGAGGAGGAGAGCACCAGTCAGTGTGAGGAAAGTGGCTGGTAAATCTGTAGAGGTCTTAAACAGTAAAAGGCAATGGGAGAAGCAAAGGAAGATATTTGAGGAGAACCAGGACCTGATGGAGGGATCAGTAGTAGCTGTGGCTTTGGATATGGATACAGGAGAGCTGGAAATGTGACCTGTGCCACCTCAGACTGTGGGAGGAGGTGCAGAGGGCTGAAGAGATTGGGGTAAATACCAAGGCAAGCAAGGATGAAAGAGGACTTGCATGCTGGAGCGTGTCTGAGCCCATCCACAAACCTTCCTGAATGGGGCTTCAGGTTGAAATGCCTGATGGACTACCACTGAATTCTCCTGTCCCATTATGCAGGGCTCCATAAATGAACGCCTGAAGCAGCTCCAAGATGCCCACCGGGACTTTGGGCCAGGCTCCCAGCACTTCCTCTCCTGTACGTGAGTGTGTGCTCCTGGCCTCCTGCCATGAGTCTGCAGAGTGACCTGTCATGGGCTGTGGGACAGGAGAATGGGTTGCAGAGCTCTGTTGCTGCACCCAGAGCTACTAGAACCACACACACAAACAGAATGTGGAACAGGTCGGTGCCTGGTGCACAGGAACCAGAGCAGGAGGCATCTCCCTAAGTTAGCATTGTGCTACCTCACCTTCTGGGACATGAGTGTGGTTACCCCTCAGGGCATAGACTTGTGACACTTGTGGCAGCAGCTTCCAGGTGATGCTGAGACTGTGCCAGCCCCAGAGACTAAGTGGGCAAGAAAACCGATGGCAGAAAAAGGCAGTGCTCTGTACCCTGTGTTAGTCATTTGAAGGCCAAAAAAGTGTGCTTTGAGGAGAACTTCTCATGGTGAGGCAGAGGGATGCTGTTCCTGTAGAGCTGAGCTGCTGCTGCCTGACAGCTCTCAGACCTGCAAAGGATGGAAAAGCAGGTTGTGCTTCAGTGTCTGGGATCCATCCTCAGAGATGCTGAGCCCTGTAGGGTCTCCATAGGTCAGTGGGGCTTGTGGGCCTGTTTCTCTGCAGACCATGTTCTCTCATCTGAAAGGAGGAACAACTTTTCCACTTGCTGGAATTGATAAGCTGCTCATGACAAGGGAAAATAGCTGGGGCTCATAAAAGGGCTTTAGTCCTCTAGATCACAAGCATAACGTGGCAGGCAACTGGCATGGGATATGTCCTCATCTTCCCAAGATACTGCAGCTGATACACAGAACATTAGTAATGAGGGCAGCAAATGGGTGCCCAAGCCTGGCCATACCAGACAGTGCTCTGTGTGTGCCCAGTTGCCATGAGCCCTGCCCACTGTTGACCACAGTGTTGCTCTGGGCTTCATCAAAACCATCAGTAAGTGCCTCTGAGCTCATCCAGATTCAGAGCCCCTGTCTCGAGAGAGGCAGGATACCTCTGACCAGACCAGCAGTCTTGTTTCTTACAGGCAGCATCTGCCTGCCTGCTCCAGCACCCACGTCTGGTGATGCGGGCAAGCGTAGTCTCTTAAGAGACACCCACCTGCTGGCACAGTCCCACTGGGCTCTCATCAGAAACAGCATCAGCATAAAGAAATGCTTGTAGCTGGTCTGACATCTGTGTGTCTCTCCTTGCAGCCTCTGTCCAGGTGCCCTGGGAAAGAGCCATTTCCCCCAACAAAGTGCCATATTACATCAAGTGAGTTGTGCTCCCACCTGCACACGTGCTCTTCTCTGGTCCACTGGGAACAGGAACCGGGGGGGGCAGTGAGCTGACCTCTAGCAAAGTGTGTCACTCAGCCTGCCAGAGCCAGGCACTCCCTGCCTGCTGAGATGCTCCAGATGAAGGGAGACACTGGAGCTGGCTGGAAGGAGGGAGAGGGCTTGGCAACAAGCTGGGGCATCCTCAATGCCGCTGTGGCCGAGGAGCGTGCTGGCTGGCGTGCAGCAGCTCCAGCATCTGCAGACTCGGTCCCAGGGCTGGCTGGATCCTTTTTAAAATCTCTCATAGCAAGTTGCTCAATTCCCAGGTCGATTCTTGATTTCCTTCTATTTTTCTTCCAGCCACCAGGCCCAGACAACATGCTGGGATCACCCGAAGATGACAGAGTTGTACCAGACGCTGGGTAAGGAGACTGCCACAAAACCACGAGAGCACCTCTGTGTAGCGTGGGGTGCTGTGTGAGATTCCTGCAGCCCACCTGCTTCCCTCCGTGGCACTCAGCCCCCAAAAGCAACGGGTGCAACCCCCTGCCAGCTCTGCCTCTCCTCCTCCCGCCGCGCACCCTGCTTCTGCTGGTGCGGCTGGTGTCTGGGAACCGCAAGCGCTGCTTCCTGCCCTGGAGATAAGGCTGCCGAGCTGCGGTTTTATTCTCCTTTTCCTCTGTTGTTGCAGCGGATTTGAACAACATCAAGTTCTCAGCTTACCGGACGGCTATGAAGCTGCGGCGAGTGCAAAAAGCCCTGCGATGTGAGTGCCGAAAGCTTTGCCCTCCTGCTGAGCCTCCTCCAGTTACAGGCATTAAACTGACACAAGCTTTTATCAGCACATCAAAGGCAGGAGCCCACCAGGGGACAGGTAGCTAGGAAGATGAGCGTGTGGCTGGAAACAGAGCAAATCCACCAGCCAGGGGGGTCTATGTCAGCTCCTTTCTTTGCAGGCTTTAGGTGAGGGTGCCACAAGGGCTGGTGTTAAGTCCAAGGGATTTGAGAACAGTCCAAGGGATTTGAGAACAAAGTGGTCTGGCTCGGAATTACAAAGCTGTGAGATCAGGCAGGGGCTCTCCAGGGAGCTCCAAGTGAGCCCGGAGGAGCTGTGGATGTAACCTAGAGCAGAAACCAGCCTTGCAAGCAGGGCTCCACTCCTTAAAGAGGAGGAGAAGGAAAATCAATAGGACTGACTTTTGGTTAAACTGCGGTTGAAAGGAGGTTCAATAGCCAGGTGAAACCAGTGCAGTAGAAGTTCAGCACCACGTGTGGCTCTTTGAGAGGCTCCAGGAGAACTGGTGAGCAGGCAAGGGGCAATCTGAGAGATGGGGCACCCTCAGCTGCTGGAAACCTTTCTGCAAGGCCTCTCACCTAAGGCCCTGATGAAATAAAACAGCAGCAGGATGAGGAAAATCCTCCTCCTGAACTAATTGTTCTTGATGGGAATGAGATACAGCCAGGCAGCAGAGGGATCCCAGGGACACCTGTGGTCTTTGACACCTTGTGTCAAAGGCCTGGAAGAAGGCAATGAGTGAAGGTGAGAGGAGGTTTGGTACTTAGGAGCATTGAACCCAGACTGTGGAGTCGTTTCATGACACTGTCATGAGCAGGCCATCCTATACCTGCAGACATTCAGGGACCATACAGCTTTTGCCACCCTGTCTCCATGCAGCAGCAGCTGCAGAAAGAGCAGACATGGTGAGTAGGTAGAGCAAAGCAGGGACTTTCCATGTGAGGCTTGTGCGGCTTTGGTTGCACCTCTCTTGCATCTCATATGCTGTGCTGGCAGCTTCTTCCAAGGCCAGAAATGACGTGGAAGAACGTGAGTAAGCGTTCAAGACTTACTTGAGAAGGGCAAGGAGGCTGCCAAGGCTTCCTCGTGAGAGTTTTGACAGAGTGAGTGGCAAAAAGAGGAAAAAAGCAGTGTGGGATATGTCAGAGCCATATGCAGCCGTGGGCAGTGCGGATGCAAGGGCAAGCAGGAGCAATGCTCACTGGCATGTGAACTGGGTGTCCCCAGAGCAACTCACAGCAGCTTTGACAGAAGAAGGAAGGACTTTTCCACAGAACCAAGTTACAGTGTGGAAATGGTACTTGATCCCCTGGGCACTGAGGACAGGAATGGTTTCAGAAATGGAAAGACTTTCAGGAAAGAAAGGCTGCTAGCTGCTAAACACAGCCACACACAAAGCCTGTAAAGAAATCTGAGAGCAGGGCAGCTCACACTATCCTAGCCCCATTTCAGGTTTGTGCCTCGATACACCTGCTGCAAGTCAGAGGTGAAGACAGGACTGCTTCACCTTTGGGCAGCTGCTGATAGGGTCTGTGTGGTTCTGTGCCCCCTCACCTCCCCAGGCCAGCCCTGCAGGGACCTGGCACATGCTGGGTGTCTGTGACTCTGCACGGTGCCTTTCACAGGTAGCAGTTTCGTGACCATGGCCACAGCAACAAGGAAGGTCACAGAATGGTGGATCAAGTTTGACTATAGCTGGAGATGTGGTTATTTTGGGAGGGGTTTATGGGTGAAAGAGCAACCCTGGGAGCTGTGTGCATCCTGCCACAGTGGGGCTGAGATGCTGCAGGGCAAGGCTGCATCTCCCTCCTCTTGATTCTTAACGTCTCTCATTTTCCCCTCAGCCTCTAATCCATCCTCCTGTGCTTTCTGAACAGTGGACATGGTGACCTTGACCACAGCCTTGGAAATCTTCAATGAGCACAATCTGCAGCCCAGCGACCGGGCAATGGATGTGGTAGAGGTCATCCACTGCCTGACTGCCCTCTACGAGAGGCTGGAGGAGGAGAGGGGCATCCTGGTGAATGTCCCACTCTGTGTGGACATGAGCCTCAACTGGCTGCTGAATGTCTTTGACAGGTACCGGACCCTTGGCATTCCCTCGAGTTGTGGGTCTGCTGTACAGGGAAGGAAGCCTCCATGAGGCTCTTCCAGCTGGCAGAGCTGCACAAAGGCCCTGGCCACTCGCAAGGGGGTGCCTGAGGACCCCTCTGCATAAAACCCCTCCAGAAGGTTTACAAACCTGTGCAATGTCTCACCTTGCAGCGGCCGCAGCGGGAAGATGAGGGCTCTCTCCTTCAAGACGGGCATTGCGTGTCTGTGTGGGACAGAGGTCAAGGAGAAGTTCCAGTGTGAGTGCCTCACCTCACAGAATCACAGAATTAACCAGGCTGGAAAACAACTTTGAGATCATTGAGTCCAGCCTACTACCTTCTAATTAGCTCAACCATGGCACTAAGAGCCTCATCCAGTCTCCTTTTAAACGCCTCCAGGGACGGTGACTCCACCAGCTCCCTGGGCAGCTCATTCCAATGCCAATCACTCTTTCTGTGAAGAACTTCTTCATCACATCCAGCTTAGCTCTCCCCTATTGCAGCTTGAGACTTTGTCCTCTTGTTCTGTCACTGGTTTCCTGGGAGGAGACCAACCCCCGCCTGGCTACAACCTCCCTTCAGGTAGTTGTAGAGAGCAATGAGGTCTCTCCTGAGCCTCCTCCAGAGCCTGGTGTGCTATCAACTGGGGAAAGTGGAAATGCTTTTGCTCTCTGTCTTAGCTCTTCTTTGCCCAGAAAGAGCAGGGTAGCAGCTTTCCTGCAGTGACTAATGTGCATGCATCACCACCTTCCCTCCCTGCCTCTCTCCCTCCCCAGGCCTGCGCTGCCAGAGTCAGGAGGTGTTTTTGCAGACTAACTGCTGCTGTGGTGACCTTGCTTGCATGGCACTGTTAGGAGAAGCTAACAAGCAATAGTCATCCACTGCTTCTCAAGAGGAAGAAACCTGAGGGTGTGTGGCTGGAAAATAGGTTTCAGACAAGTTAAAGGGAGCCCCTTTCCTTGCTGTGTTTTAACTGTGGTAATTTCTGCCGTGGGATGCTGTGGAGGGTTAGCATAGGAAGCACCAAGGGGTTAAATAAAGGGATAGGGCAGAGGCCAGCTGTGGCTGTTCAAGAGGTGATCTATGGAACCTCTGTCTCGAGAAGACTCTGAACTCCTGGTTATTGAGAGATGGAAGAATACTGGTAAAGGTTATTTAAGCACAGCTCAGCTCTTCTCTCTTACAGAGTCATAGAATGGTCTGTGTTGGAAGTGACCTCCAAAAGTCATCTAGTCCAGTTCCCGCCTCTGCAGCAAGCAGGAACATTCTCCATTAGATCTGGTTGCCCAGAGCCTTGTCAAGTCTCACCTTGAGTATCTTCAGGGATGGGACCTCAGCTACCTCCCTTGGAAACCTGCTGCAGTGTTCCACCACCCTCATGGTGCAGAACTTGCTCCTAACATCCAGTCTAAATCTCCTCTGTTTTGAAGCCATTGCCCTATCACTACAGGCCTTATCTGAACTCTCTGCTAGAGACAGGCAGTGGGACCCCTGGTCTGTTCTACATATGGCTCCCACGTGCCCACATGCTGCCCAAGATGCCAGGGAATCAGGCGTCTCTAATGTGTCTGTCTGTCCCGCTGGCAGATCTCTTCAGCCAAGTGGCAAACGCTGGGGGACTGTGTGACCAGAGGCACCTCGGGGTCTTGCTGCACGAGGCCATCCAGGTCCCACGCCAGCTGGGGGAGGTGGCAGCTTTTGGAGGTAGCAACGTGGAGCCCAGCATCCGCAGCTGCTTCCGCTTTGTGAGTAGGGCGCCGTGGGCCTGCGCCACTCCCTCTTCTGCAGCCCTGCTGGGAACAGCCTCCCAGAGGTGGCAAAGAGTTTGCATTCCATCACAAATGGATTTCAGCTCTGAGCAGCCCCTTCCTCTCCTCTCCCCAGAGCAATGGGAAGTCCACCATTGAGGCATCCCAGTTCCTGGAGTGGGCCAACCTGGAACCGCAGTCCATGGTGTGGCTGGCTGTGCTGCACCGGGTGACCATGGCCGAGCAGGTGAAGCACCAGACCAAGTGCTCCGTCTGCCGGCAGTGCCCCATCAAGGGCTTCAGGTAGGGGCTGTGATACGGGACCTTGGTCTCCAAAGAATGGGCATGATGTCCTTCAGAAGGGAGCTGAGTTTGCTCTGTGCTGTTGGGGTTGCCTAGAATCATAGACCTCTGCAGCAGCAACATTTCAGGCAAGCCAGACCAGGTGCCAGCAGAGGGGAAGGAGAAAGATGTTTTCCTGGGGATTTCAGCCATCAGCATTATGGGTTCAGTGGGAGGCAAGAGCAACACAGACCACCTCTGTGCAAGGCTGAGCATTTCTTGGGCTCCAAAATGCTGTGATTTTTTTTTGCTGACTCTCACTGCCCCTCTGTGGCTTCTTCATCTCTCCAGGTATCGGAGCCTGAAGCAGTTCAATGTGGATATTTGCCAGACTTGCTTCCTCACTGGGCGAGCCAGCAAGGGCAACAAGCTGCACTACCCCATCATGGAGTACTACACCCCGGTATGGAGCTGGGCTGGGCTGCAGGGGTCCCACTTCACCCTGGGTCCCCATCAGTGGCAGCAGCCTTGCAATGTTTAGGGTGGTGCAGCCCCTAAGTGGAACCCTTGTACGGTTTTGTCACCCTCTGCATGCTGGAGGTCATCCCTGCTGTTCTGAGACTCCTGACGAGTGGGATGCATGGCACCCACCAACGCCAGGACAGGCTGACAGAGCTGCTGTGTGCCCTCTGTTTGTCCTCAGTTTTTGTCTCTCTCTTCCTTATGCCTAGAAGAGAATTTTTCCCTGTAGATGCTGACCTGTGGTCTCCAACTTTTCATTAAGCACCACCTTGGTCACGTTTGTGTCTTCACAGACTACGTCCAGTGAGAACATGAGGGATTTTGCCACGACACTCAAGAACAAGTTCCGGTCCAAGCAGTACTTCAGCAAGCACCCACAGAGAGGTTACCTGCCTGTGCAGTCTGTCCTTGAGGCTGACTTCTCTGAGACGTGAGTTGGCTGCATCCCAGGCTGTGTCTTTTGGCCCTGCCTGATATGTGGGCTCCACAGATGGAAACCACATCTCAGCTGTGAGAGAAGGCTCCCGTGGAGCACTTGATCTAAGGATGATGTAGCACCTAGAGGCCCATATCTCTGCTCCTTCTCTCTTCAGCCCTGGCTTTTCCCAGCTGGGGTGAGAGCAGGGCAGCCTCTCCAAGCCCTGGCTTTGTGTGAGAGCTGCCCAGCCTTGCTGACCAG
Organism: Tricholaema leucomelas; assembly: GCA_013400475.1. NCBI lineage: Eukaryota > Metazoa > Chordata > Aves > Piciformes > Lybiidae > Tricholaema lacrymosa > Tricholaema leucomelas. The sequence continues at coordinate 372,522 of WAAF01015166.1, forward strand.
TGTGCATCTCTTGCAGCCCAGCCTCCTCCCCGATGTTACCGCATGCTGACACCCACTCCCGGATTGAGCACTTTGCTAGCAGGTACCACCACTGGGCACTGCTGCCACAACAGGGCATGGGCCATGACTCTGATGGGGGTGGAGGTGTTTTGGGGAAGATGCATGCTGATCTCCTGATGCCTGCAGGCCCTTCCATGCTTCCCAGCATGCTGCCAGGCAAACACAAGCCACCTGTGGTGGCTCAGGCTGCAGTGCTGTTGGGAAGAGGCAATTTCAGGGCCTGGCAAACCTTCCTCAACAATGTTGCTCCTGCCTGGAACACAGCTGATGCCACATGAGATGGCAGCACCATGCATTCAACAGCCAATATCTTAGTGATGCAGTAGCCTCCACGTACCTTCTGCTCTTCCCAATACGAGCAGCTGGTTGGATTCTCAGTAGGCAGATGCCTCAGTGCCTGCCTGTGTGCTCACCAGTGCTGCTTGTGCTTTTCCCGTTGCTGCTGCCTTGTGGTTTTAAATGCCTCCATCCTCACCACAGATCCAGGCAGAGCAGGGACCTGAAGGAGCACAGGGAGCCTGACTCTGTCTCTGGAGTGCAGCTGGTAGGCTTTCACCCCTTTCCTTTGCTTCTGCAAGAGGAGGCTGAGCCAGCTGCATGGCAGCATTCCTTTCCTTTCAGGGACTATCACTCAGGGCAGCACTGTCCTGTGTTTTCTAAAAAAGCAAAACTCTCCAGAGCCTATAAAGAGAGGCAGACTAGTGCAGGCCAGCTGGGAGATCTGGCCAGACAGGGGTCTTGCAGGGGCTGCTGTAAGTAGGCTACACTGAGCAGGGTGTCTCTGACCATATCTCAACCTGTTTTCTTTTCCTCCAGGCTTGCAGAGATGGAAAGCCAGAACTGTTCCTTCTTCAGTGACAGCCTGTCCCCGGATGATAGCCTGTGAGTTCTATCTCCTTTCCCTTCTCCTCAGCTCCTCACAAGTCATGTGGCTCCATCTCTGTCTAGCCAGGCCACAGAAACACTTCCCTTCATAGCTTCTTTCAGTCTGAGGCTCTTGGGCATCCTCAGCTACCCAGGAATTCTGAGGTCTAGACCTGGAGCAGTTAGAATGAGATCTCATAAGAAACCACCTTCCTCCAGCTGCCCTTCCCCAAGGGCACACAAATCCCATGAGATTGATGCCCCTCACTGAAACGTTTCTTCACCTGCTGCAACAGGGATGAGGACCAGTACCTGCTGCGTCATTCCAGCCCCATCACTGACAGAGAGCATGGGGGCAGCCAGCAGCTTCCAGGAAGCCTCAACATAGATGACAAGGGAGACCTGGAGAGAATCCTGGCACACTTAGAGGATGAGAACAGGTAGGGGCACGGGCAGCTCTGAAAAAGGGGTTTATAGTCTCAGAGAAAAGGGCTGGAGAAGCTTGGCAGAGCGCAGAGTGCAGCCAGGGAATAGCTGTCTGAGGCTGGAGGTGGGGACTGGAAGAGCTGAGTGGGCTGGTTTGGAGAGTGTCTAGGCTGAGCTGTAAACCTTTATGGGTATGCTGAGTGAGGGCATGGTCTCCCAGGAAGGGACAAGAATTTGTTCCCCAAAATGCTGCTGCACTCCTCCCCAGAACCTGTTACCCTCCTGAATTCTAAACTGGTTGAAATGAGCCCAGGGCATGGCTGACCTTGTTCACAGAAGCACAGAAATATCCATGTTGGGAAAGCCCCTCAGGATCACCAAGTCCAACCTATAACCCTACTCTACAAGACTCACCTTAAACCATATGAGGTGAGGAGAAAGTTCTTCACTGAGAGAGTCATTGGACACTGGAATGGGCTGCCCAGGGAGGTGGTGGAGTCGCCGTCCCTGGAGCTGTTCAAGGCAAGGTTGGACGTGGCACTTGGTGCCATGGTCTAGCCTTGAGCTCTGTGGTAACAGGTTGGACTTGATGATCTGTGAGGTCTCTTCCAACCTTGGTGATACTGTGAGACTGTGATACTGTGATATCCCTAAGCACCACATCCAAACGACCCTTAAATACATTCAGGGTCGGTGACTCAACCACCTCCCTGGGCAGCTCATTTCAAGCAGTGGTGGTGCTGCTCTGGATCAGGTGAGGTGAGACTCTAGGCAGCACAGATCAGCTAAGGAGGAGGTGATGCTTTCCCTGCCCTTGTCCTCATTTTCCTGGGAAACAGCTGCATGTCTGTTTTAAACCACTGGAGTGGGGTAGAGCTGCAGGCAGACCACCATGTGGTGCAGGGACGATGTCTAGGAGTGTGCCAGACCACAAGCTTCACATCTGGCAAAGCCATGATGCTCTTCTGTCTTTGAGTCATGTCCTCCCTCCCCCAGTGCAGAGCTGCAGGTGTTTCCAGCAGACTCTAGATAGCAAAGCAGCGACGCTGACCTAAGCTGTCTTGCAGAATTCTCCAGGGAGAGCTGAGACGTTTGAAATGGCAGCATGATGAGGCAGTGGAGTCTCCAACCTTGGCTACAGGATCCCCTGAATCGGTGCAAGACCCACATAATGATGAGCTCCTGGCAGAAGCACGAATCCTTCGGCAGCACAAGAGCCGCCTGGAGACCCGCATGCAGATCCTGGAGGACCACAATAAGCAGCTGGAGTCTCAGCTGCACCGACTGAGGGAGCTCCTGCTGCAGGTACTCTCAGAGCAAGGATTTGGGCAAGCCTGTCCTTGAGGTGGGCTTTGCCATAACAGAGCTGGAAAAGGACGGTCAAAAAGCAGGGAGGTCAAGGACAGAAGATTGTGACGACTTCCTTCTCTCTCCAGCCTCCGGCAGAGTCAGACGGCCATGGCTCAGCAGCCTCTTCCTTGGCTTCTACTCTGCACCAGTCTGAAGGCAGCCAGGCAAAGGAGAAAGAGCACAACACTCCTGACACCGAAGCTGCAGGTGAGGATTGGGGTTAAGCTGAGCTCTGGGTTCTGATCCCTTGGTTGATCGCTGGAGGAAGCTGCTGCCTGTGCCTTGCCATCTTGCAGAGATGCTGGCTGGCAAGGCAGATGCCCAGAGAGCCTGCTCACCCCTGCCTGCCCTCTTTCCTGCTGCAGATGAGGTGGAAGCCAAAACCCAGGAAGTCAGCGTGTGCCTGGAAGACATCATGGAGAAGCTGCGGAGCGCCTTCCCCAACTCTCGAGGTACTCGAGTGAAGTCCCCCTCCGTGGCCTCCTACTGCTCCCTCAGATGAGGTTTTCCCCACAGACCTCTACCCCAATCCCAGCTTCCTTGCAAGGACGATCCCCCGCAGCACCTGCAGCCAAGAGCTCTGCTGCCACCGCACTGCTGGGACTGGTGTGTGGCCTGGGTTCAAAAGATGAGGTTTCACATCTGCAAGGAGAGGCAGTCAGAGCAGCCAAGAGTACAGACCAACTAGATCCCTTTAGATGAGCTGCAAGGCAGCCTCCTGCCCTGCTCAGGACCCCACACACTGCAGGGTTTTCCCCTGTGAAGATGGACAGGCCTGCCAGCATCAAGTTTGCTGTGATCATCTTGAGCAACCTCCTCATTGTCCAGACCCTTGTTCAGGAGAGATCAAGGTCCCAGTTACCCAGCAAGATGGAAGCAACGATGCACACTCTCCTAACTGCTCATGCACAGCTCTTTCCAGCAGGAATGGGGACTAGGGGATGCATGTGTGGATGGTGCTCCACTCACCCGGTGGGTTTTGGTGTTGGCCTTTCTGCTGTCTCTCTGTGCTCCAGCCCAGGGACAGCACCTAGCCCCCTGCACAGGCTGCCCGTGCATGTGCTGGGGGGGGATATTGCTTGGTGCCAGCACTAACATGATGCAGGGCAGAACTGCCCTGTTTGCCCATGCAGACTCTCACCCAGTATCTGCCATCCTTGAGCAGCTCTGCAGCAGCCCCATTCTAACCAGATGGCTCTGGGTGTCATTTTCCTGATCTCTCCATTTCTCTTCCAGGTATGACCTCCCTTATCTAACACCTCCTGTGAGCCAGAGGCTTTTCCTAACCAGCTACCTGGCTGCTTTCCTCCCCCTCCTCTCCCTGCCATGCTTCCTGTGCTGCAGCAGACCTCGCACAGCCTCCTTCCAAGCCGGTCGTGCAGGATGCTTGCCAGTTCCAGAAGATCTCAGGGGAACATAGGTCATGCAGGAGTGGGACCATGGGCTCGCCAGGAGGCTGTTTCAGCCACTTGGCTGCAGTGCCTAAGCCTGAGTGGAAAGGTTCAGAAGACAGAACTGAAGCTGTGAAAGCTGCCTGCCTCCCCCAGTACTTGCAGGCTGCTGCCTTTGACTGCAGCTCTTGGGGGATGCACAGCTCAGCATTCCATCCCCTTCAGTTTTGCCCAGACACCTCCAGGTCTCTTGGCAGCAAAAAAAATCCAAACTCCTGGAGCCAACTAGTTTTTATAAGAACTCTTTCTAACAGCACTCAGCTGCCAGCCTTACAGATGGAACTCTCTCTGCTCCCCAGGGCTCCACAGCCAGCCAGGCACATACAGAGGGTCTGCAAGGTTTATGGAAGAGGAATGAGTCCATGTTAGAGCTCCAGCCCAGCTAGTAGCCTTATCTTGAGAGGGTCTTTATAACAGAGCCTTATCCTTTCATTTGCATCTATTTCTCTGTTATATTCTCTACTTCAATACTCTCATGGACTCACACCATTAAATTCTAATACTCTAAGTGTAGCTGCCCTTCACTTTCAGTCCAGCCCAACATCTGCTTCCCTGAGGACCAGTGCCTTCCCCATCGCTGGTGCTGCCTTGGGGCAAGGCTGCTGCAAGGGGACCTCAACAGAGGACTGGACCAGCAGCAGGCACTCTGCTCTGCCTGATTCTCTGGGGAGTTGTGCCTTTGCCATTACATAGAGAGCCTACCCTGTCTGGACCCAGCTCCATCCGTGAGGAGCCTCAGCTCCTGCAGTTGTCCATCCTCACAGCACTGCAGGAAGGGGTTTCTACAGTCACAGCTCCAACCCTAGGGTGACCAGAACCTTTGGAGATATAGCTCCAGCCCTGGGACCACCAGGACAGTCAGTTGTGATGCAGGAGCACAGCAGGGCACCTCCTTACTATCCCACAAGGAGCATCTGTCTCACTGCTGACCCCAAATTTGATCTGGGCTGAGGGGCTGGAGACACTTGCTGGAAGCAGGCCAGTCCCACTAGGCAGTGGAGGACGCTGTTCTGCAAGCTGGCAGGTTCCTCAGTGGTGGTGGCTCCTGGTCCCAAAGGCTCCCTCAAGCAGGCTGTCTTGTGCTGTGTTATGTCGAGAAAGAGGTAGAGTCAGGTGCTGTGGGGTGCCCCAGGGCAGAGGCTGAGCTAACCCTGACGCTCTGGGGCTACAGGGTGGAGGGATGAGATACCTGAGCCCTCGGGGCAGGCCTTTGTGCTGGTGCAAATCATCCTGCCCAAAAGAGGGCTTGCTGTGAGGACAGGGACAGGGCTGTTGATGCTGTCTGGGAGGGGATGCCGTGGTGTAAGCTCTCTGGGGAGGCTGGGACCAAGGCAGCGTGTAGGGCCACAGGGCTGTGCAGATGCTTCAGCCTGCTGGCAGAGGTGTAGAGCAGTGCTAGCAAAGGGGATTGGGTTGTGTGAGCTTTATGGCCCGTGTCCACCAGCAGCAGTGCTAGCTGCTGTCCTGGTTGTCCCCTCTCACGCTCGGGTGAGTGGTCGGAGTGTGCTGGCAGTGGCACTGTGGCTGCTGCGAGCATTCTGTGTGTCAGGCTTCTTGTTTGACCATGTTGAGGGATGGTCAAATCAGATGCCAGTCTGTGGCTGTTATCCTCTTGGCAGGATGGGGGGAGCATGGGGAGGAGCACGGCTTTGGCCTGAGAATGAGGTCTGGAGTACCCAGCCTGGTGGGAACTGGAGGAAAGAAAAGGTAGGATAAGGGCAGAGCTGCTGGTCCCAGCACTGGGTGCAAGGAGCATCGGTGCCCAGGCTGGGTGCTTGGACTGTGTTTGGGAGCTGGGCTGCAGCAGGGAGGGGAGCAGACTGGCTAATGCTCTGGTAACCATGCACTGAGATGCTGCTGTCCTCACTGCTTTGCACCATCTCTGCTCTGGAAAGAAAATAAATTTGTATTTATACCAAGACCCAGATCAGTGCTCTGTCCTCTTCTATCCCTGCACCTCAGCTGAGGCAGGGCTACTTCCCAGGGCTGTGCCACCCTGGCACTGCTCCTGCAGAGCTGCTAGGACACAGATGTCTCAGTGCTCTGTGTCACCCTGGCTGTCCACACCATCTGAGGAAGAGCAGAAGCTGTGAGCAGAGCTTTGAGCTCCTCAGACACAGGTGTGAGTCCCAGCCAGGACCTTCCTTCATGCTCTTCCAGCGAACTCTGCTCAGAACCCTGTGGCAGCCCCTGAGGGTGGGACAGGGGCTGGGTGAGGATAGTCTCTCTTCCTCCATTAGGGACTTCTGCTGTAGGAAATCCTTCAGCCTCAGGATGGATGTAGGCAGTAGTGGGATGCTGACCAGGCAGTTCTCTCTCTCCATGCTTTCTCCTTGGAGCCTCAATAGGTCTCCAGGGGCCAGAGGGGTCTGGGTGCCTCTGCCCCAAGTGCTGCCAATGTTTCCAGTGTCACAATGAGGGCCTCAGCTTAGGACTAGCCCAGGGCAAGGCTGGGGGCTTTGAGGCCCTTCCCACTGCATAGAATGCAGCCCAACCTCGACTGATGGTGAAGCCTGCCCAGGACTGATACTTGTAGGACTGGATTTGCTCTCAGCCCTGCCTGGTGTCACTGCAGGGCAGAGCATGGGCAGCTCTCATTCAGGAGCTTAAACAGGGGTGAAATGCAGCCTTCTCAATTCCTCTCCTCAGGGGTAGAGCAAAAGCCCCACAGGGCGAGGCAGGAGGTTCAGGCTGTGATCAGGGAAGCTGGTCACGTTCAGGAACAAATCCAGCACATGGTGCCAGGGAAGAGCTTTTATTTCTCAGCCAGAAAAGCTCAGCAGGACCAAGCTGAAAGGCGCTGGAGCCGATGAGTCGGGGCAGGGAGGCAGCAGGAGGGGCTGCACAGCAGGGCTGGAGTTCTCAGCAGTGGCAGGGTGAGGACAGCTTTGTTGCTGTGTCACTGCAGCCCCCCCCAGCTCTGGGGCTCTCTCTCAGGGTACAGCAGCCCTACTGCCTGTGCTGTGGTCCAGCAGCCTTTCCTCCATCGAGGGGTAATGGGTCCTGCTCAGAGCTGGCTGTGCCCCAGGTCCTAGCTCTTTCTCAGCTCTTCCCTGGGCATGCATCACCCCCTTTCCTGGATGCTGTGGGCAAAAGGGGTACTTCTGCCCTATCAGCCACCTCCTCATCCATCGCCACATGCCCAGCCTGGAGCACTGCACCAGGGGTGAAGCTGCCAGAGGGGATGTTGCCTTCCTCAGCATCACTATTGCCTGCTTGCTGCTCTCCACAGCTCCCCTCTTCCACTGTCTCTCTAGGTGTTTCACCCTCCAGCTTCAGGGGCCCTTTGAATGGTTCCAGCACCTTGCTGGGGGACTCTGGATCTGGGGCTCTGCCTAGCTCAGTCCTGGCCGCACTCTCTGTGCCAGCTCCCTCTGACCCACTGGCTTCCCCCTCAAGCTCTTGCCTAAGGCCTGTCCACCCTGCTGCCTTGCACCCTACAGCCTGCTTTTCCATCTCTGCTGCTGGGCTTGCTTCTTCTATATTCTCTTCCTCCTCCTCTTTTCTTTCCTCCTCCTCCTCTTTTCTTTCCTCCTCCTCCTCTTTTCTTTCCTCCTCCTCCTCTTTTCTTTCCTCCTCCTCCTCTTCCTTCTCCCTCTCCCCTTTTCTTTTCTTCTCCTCTTCTCCTTCTTCCTCCTCCTCTTCTTCCTTCTCCCTCTCCCCTTTTCTTTTCTTCTCCTCTTCTCCTTCTTCCTCCTCCTCTTCCCCCTGCTCTTTCTTGTTCTCTTCTGCCCCCCTTTCTGCTCCCAAGCAATCTGGCTTAGCATAAGAGAGGCTCAGGTTTGCTTCTCCTAGTCCTGTCCCATCCCTTGCTTCCACTTTTGTCCCAACACTCTGCTCCTGGTCTGCTTCTCCTCCTGCCCCTTCGCACCTGGCCCTGGACATTCCCTGTTCTGCTTGCCCAGCCCCTTGATTTTCTGCTTCCTCAGTCCCTCCACCACACTTCCCTTGCTCAGTGGCCTTTAGGACCTCAACCTCACCCTCTTTCTGCATCGCTGACCCATTGCCCTCCTTCTCCTGCTCCTCAGTAGCCCGTGGCCCTCGGCGTGTCTGGAAGAGCCCCTGGTAGCGCTTCCGATCCTCCACATGCTTCTTCCTCATCCTCTCCCCCAGCTGCTTCAGCTCTTTCTTGACAGCAGCTGCCATGGAAGGGTCAAGGTGTGCCACCCGCAGGAAGTCCTCCCGTGCCTCCCGCTCGTTCCACACAGCAGCGTGTGCCTTTGCCCGCTTGAAATAGGCCTTAGCATTGTCTGTCGGGAGAGGAAAGTCCCTGGCAGGCATCCTGCAGCCCAGAGCCACCAGCCACAGGAGCTGGGAGCCCAGGGGTCAAGGAGAACAGGCATCATCTTAGGCAGGGGAACGTGGAGTGGCTTACAGGCAGAGCAGCAGAGAGACCTGAGCCTTACGGCTACCACCAGGGCACAGGGGGTGCAGGGATCATTGCAGGCAAGGGGAATGATGCTGAGCAGGGACATCTGGATGATGTGAAACAACATCATGGGCAGGGGGACCTAAAGGACATGGGGTGCAAGGACCATTGTGGACAGGGGAAAGCAGAGACAAGGGCACTGTCGTGGGCAGAGGAATCTGGACATGGGTTCTGCAGTGGGCATGGAGATCTAGTGGGCACGGGTACCACCACAGGCAGAGAGACACTGGACAAGCATTGCTATGACTGGGGGGTCCAGGGGCCGTGGGCACAGCAGTGGGGGTGGGTTGCAGGGCACAGGTACCGTTGTGTTTCTGGAGGAGCTCTGTTGTGTGTTCCAGCACCTCATAGTACTCGCCCAGCTCCAGCTGGCACTGGCAGTAGTTGAGCACCAGCGGTGTCACCAGGCTCTCCAGCTTCAGCCAGCCATCCTCCCATGGCTTTTCCTGTCCAGGGAGCCACATTCAGTGGTTCATGGCTGTGACCTGAGCACCTAGGGCTCACAGGGGTGTGTCCTGCTGAGAAAAACCCAGACAGGGCTGACAGGAGGTGGCTGAGTCCTGCTTACCTTGGCCTGGAGGTTCCTCAGGCAGATGACAGCCTCCTGGTACTTGGCTGCTGCCTGTGCGAACTCCTTGCGGAGGACGAGGCGGTTGCCCTCGCTGTGCAGCACGGGCACTGCTGCCAGCTTCTCCTCCTTGCTCATGGCCCAGGTGTCACGTTTGTAGGCCGAGGGCTCCTCCACCTTCAGGGGCAGCGCGAGCTGAGCCGCCAACCCTGAGCATCCCTAGGCTGGCAGCCAGCCCTAGGTTGGCAGCCCTGCCCACCATCTCCCTCACCCGAAAGAGCTCCATGATGAAGATGAGAGGCTGTGGCGTCCGCTGCAGCTCATCCAGGTCAGCGTAGCCTGTGCTGTGGTAGTCAAACATGTTGCCCATGCCGCAGCGGTGCTTCTGCCCTTCCAGGGGGTCTCGGCCCTCTGCGATCCTCCGCATGCCCCTGGAGACCAGGGCATACATGCCCGTGTGCTGCAAGGATGGGGACCACACTGCTCAGCTGCACTGGGCCAGCCTCTACACCTCTCCTCTGGGGCAGCCCCACCTTGTGCCACGGCTAGGTGACACCTGTGCCCACCCTGCTTGCACCGGGCGAGGCTGTAGCAGCTGTGGGGTGTACGGTCCTGTTCCCTGGCACATGTGGGGCCCTCACTCACAATGGTATCGCACCAGAACTCGGCCACCTCCCCGGCTCTCATAGAGCTGAGCAGCGTCTCCCAGATCTCCAGCTTGAACATCTTGCCCACGATGATCTCCATGGGGATGCCAGCTTCCCTGCTGTCGTCGATCACTGTCCTCTCAAAGTCATCCTTCAGCGTCTGGAAGTGGAAGGTGATCTGCCACATTCAAAAAACCTCTGTGTTAAGGTAGGCAGTGAGACATCTCCACCCCCTCACTGGCCCCAGATCCCAGTGCTGGGAGGCCAAGCCTGCTCTCAGCAGGTGCTGGTTTAATTGGCAGCTCTCCATCTGCAGCAGGAGGCCGTGCCTCCTATCCACTTGTCTTAGGTACCAAGCAGATGGTGGAGTGTCTTAGCACCCATCGGTGCTGGCTCTTGCTGCACTCTGGCTCCCTCTTTCTAACCCAGTAGAACCGGAATCAGAACGGTCTGGGGTGGAAGTGACCTCAAAAGTTCATCTTGCCCAAACCCGCCCTGCAGTCAGCAGGAGCATCTTCAGCTAGATCAAGTTGCCCAGAGCCCTGTCGAGCTTCAACCACCTTCCTGGGAAACATGTTCCAGTGTTCCAATGCCCTCATGGTGGAGATCTTGTTTCTAGCATCCAACCTAAATCTGCTCTGCTCTAGTTTGAAGGTGGAACCACACTGACCAGCCCATACCTACAGGCTAGGAATCCTTGGAACCCCCTCGGAGCTCCCTGTTGGCACCCCTCACTCCACACATCAGGAATGGCAGATTTCCAGCAACCCATCGTGGCTGCTGAACTGCAATGACCCCAGGACAGAAGGAGGAGGCAGGTGACAAGACCAAGGGAAAGTGAAAGCTGTGGGTGCTCAGTAGCCACTGTGAGGGCAATGTGGCTGCCTACCTCCTGGAGGCAGGATCTCCCTCTACCACAGACCTGGAGCTCAGCTCACAAAGAGAGACTAACAACCAGCAGGGATGGAGGTGTCAGACTCACTTCCCTCTACTAGGGCTTTAGGGTGACAATCAAGAGGATTTACCTTGCTTCCATCCTGCAACTTTGGCAGCTCCCCTTGGCCTCCATGCAGAATCTTCTTTTTGACCCCTTCAATATTCAGCAGGTAGGTTTCCTCCATGGCTGCTCCTGCCGGCCCCCAGAAGCAGGTCACATGCACACAGCTGTGTTCTGGCCTTTCCTGAGCTGTCTCCCTCAGGTTATCACTCTTTATTGACTATCTGAACCCACAGGTCATCTCCAGGGCTGCTGGTGGCCTTTTGCTTTCTGTGTTGAGCTTGGAACCCTTCTTCCCTTCCCCGGGAGGTTGCCACAGGAACGTCCCACTGTGGTGCACCCTTGAAGCCCTCGGGGCCCTTTGCTGTGTTCTGGAACTGCCTTTCTAATCCTCTTTCCACCCTGGCAGGTTAATCTGGGATTTGCCTGCCTATTCTGTGAGGAATTAAAGGAGCTCTCTGGGGATGGGGGCCAAAGCTTGTTCCTTCCAAAGTGGCAGCTCTTTGGGGTCCTGTCACTCAGGCCCCCTTTGACCCAGCGATGCAAGAAACATTTCAGCGAAAGAGCCCAGCAACACTGGTGCCAGCACCAGCCAGGGGCTGTGTGTGGTCAGGCAGAAGCTGGCAAGAGGTAGTGCCAGTCTATGCTCTAGAGACTGCAGAGGAACAGATTTGGGTTAGAAATGGTACTTTATTGAGCCTGGTTTGCAGATATGAGCATCCTACAGAGACAAGAACGAGCTCCTACCCGGCCATGGCCCATCAAGTCCAAGACTCAGTAAGATGCAGGAGGCTGCACTGCACTGTCCCAGGGAGAACTAAATCACTCTGGGAGAATAGTGCTGAGTATTTACAGTAAATTCAGTGTTTTGGCTGGTCTCTCAGGCATAGTCCAATGCTTGAGCTCCACCAGCCAAGCTCAGAACAATGTGAGAGCCTCTAGCACTGCTCAGCAGCATTTCTGGCAACAGAGGTGTGTGACCAGAGTAAAGGCTTCAGCATGGCAGGTGAGTACCACTTCCAGCTCTGTGCACAGGTACAAAGACTCAGGCCTGCTCCTCACTTCTCCATGAGAGACTCCAGCTGTTCCTGCAGGGACATCATCTGGGAAGGAAGAGCAAGACATTACAGTAAGGCATGGCTGGGACTTCTAGCAGCACCAGCCCAAGCATTTATCTGTTTCTACAGATCTTCTACCTGTGCCAGTGGCTGCCTTGCCTATACCTGGCTGTGCCTGGGCTTCTCTGGGACAGAACTCAGTGCTGCCCACGATGTGAACCTGCACAACAGGAACCTTGGAGTGGGAATCTCCTGCATTGGTACCTGGTTGAAACTCAGCAGAGCTGTGCAGGCAGGAAATCTGCCAAGGCCTTACAGCTACTGGCTTTCTTCTACACAAGTGCTAGGGGGTTCCTGTGTCATGACTTATTCCAGGCAGCAGTCCCTAGCAGCCTTGGACTGCTGACCAGACATGTTTTGGCTTGCTGCTCTTCTAGAAGGAAGGCTGCAATCAACCCCACTTCCTACACCTCCTTGGGCCTTAGGAAGCTCCATGCACTGCAGCTGAAGGACAACCACACCTGCCCTGGAGTGCAAAGCAGCTGGTGTGGTACAGGATTCAGCAAGCCACCAGAGGCTGACCCTGGAACCGTCTTGGGCCCTGTTACTTCCCACTCCACTAGGGGAGATTCCTCACCTGCTGCTTCTCTCGCTCTTCCTGCTGCTTGAACTCATCCAGCACAGCCTGGAGACGGGTCTGCAGAGACAAACATGCCAGCCCACAGTTACCAAGGTGTTCTCAAACGAATGGGTGCAGGCACAGCAAGCCCCAGGCTGCATTGACAACCAGGCCCCTTATTTCCTGCAGCTTCGTGGATTGTTTTGTCTCCATGGGAAAATGCTGGAGTGTGGATCATAACACCACAATGGTTTTTAACCCTGCAGACAAAGGCCCCTGGCTTCTCCAGGACAGCAGCTGAATTATCTGCTGGATCTAATGGGAAGCCAGTGCTAAGCAGAAGACTTTCAGAGATCCCAGAAGAGCTCTTACCTTGAGCGCTAGGTTCTCCACTTTCATGATGAGGTCTTCCTGGCGCTTTCTCCTATCCTGAGTCTCCTGGAGTTTACTTTTCAGGTTGTCAATCTGCTTCTGGATCCCCATGACTGGGAGAGAAAGTGAGCTCAAACCCAGAGCAGCAGCAGAACTGGGCTGTGGCACCTCTCTGGCACCTCAGTGACTCTGCTGCACTCTGCCACCCACTCACCTATCTGGTTGGACCCTTCATTCTCCTGTTGCTGCCCATCAGACTCATTCAGTTTGTCCTGCAACTGCCTCTCCAAGTCCTCCTCAGTGTCCATGATGTTCAGGTCCTCATCATCATGATGATCTCTCTCATCTTCATCTTCGCTGCTGCTGCTGATGTCATTGAATATCTCCCGCAGCTCATCGTGTTCTAAAGGGGATGCAAAAAGGTAAAACACAGCTGATGCCCTCCCAGCACCCTTTCTACCAGGGACTTGCCTGGCCCAAATGATTACTTAGTTGCTAGAAAGAAAACAACAGCCTTCCCCACTGCACCTGAGCCATGGCCTTGCTTATGTCCTGACATCCCTGGGGAGGAGATATCCAGGCTGGTGAGAGAGCCATGGTTGTCTGCTTCTTTTGTTTCATCTTCAGCAATGACTTCCCAGCCTGACAGCAGGATCAGACAAGTCAAGGGAAAAAATAGGGACATGAAAGATGTAATAGGATAAAAGAATACCCAGAACTGCAGACCACTGCCCCTCCAACAAGTCTGGCCTTGCAGCTATGGATATCCAGCACAAACCACCCCAGCCCCCTTTTTTGTGGATTCCCCCCTGCTTTTACTGAAGTTCCAGCTCAGTACAGCTGTATGGTCTGCAAGGAAGGACATCATGAAGAAACAATGAGCCTTCAACAAGGCAAAGATGAAGACCCAAAACTTCAGTGCCTCTTCTGTACTTATGTCCCAGTCTCTCACACCCACACAAAGGTGATTTGCCTTCCCTTTCCACAACCCTCAGGTCCACACAGAAGGCCCTGTGCCCTGCTTGAGCTTTTATTCAAAAGGATACGGACACTGACAGCTTCAGCATCTGTGCTCAGGAGACGCTTCACTTCTTTTTCTACATCAGGAGACTCTATATACTGGGCCAGAGAGAGGAAAGGGAACAGAGACGCTGTTAAATTCTTTGTGCATGCTGCTGGGGCTGCTCACCTCCAACCCTCCACCTCTAGACTCAGCTCTCTGTCAAGCTTCTCTTCTCTCCTGCTTTCTGCTCAGCCTTTGCTCATGTTCACCCTAAGAATATTTTATGCACCTTCAAAAGCATTCCATCTATTCTGCACAGAGCTCTCCACCAAGGAGAATTGTAGGCTCTCACTTTCCTGCTTATGAAATAAGCCTGCATGTATGCAGAAAGTCCCTCAAGTGTTGTTTCCTGATGTATCATCAAATAAGCTCCTCCCTATCTCACTCAAAAGGATCCATTTTTCACTTTTAAATTAACTAGGAAACTTAATGCAGTGACAACAAATCTCTCTTGTGGACTACAAGGATGTTGCAAGTAATTTGCTTCCCAAATGTCATGCCAAATAGCACTTCACTCTGTTCTCAGAAACTGCAAAGCAGAGATGAAGCCTTCCCAGCCTTTCAGTGCTGCATCTCCCCAGTACCTTGCTTGGCTTCTCTATATGCGCAGAGAGTCTCTGAGCTCCATCTGTTGTCACTCCCTCAGCTGAAATGAGCTATTCTATTTGTAGCACTTCTTGCTGAGGAAGTGAACAGGCCATGCATAGAGCGATTTTGGCTGAGAAAGAAGCAAGGAGTGAAGCCTCATTTCCACCCAAGTCTTTCTTTCTTCTCTAGAAATAGGAAGAGATAAGCTATGGAAAGGCAGCCACAAGACTGGAGTCCAGCAGTTCTCTGCACAGAGGACCTTTCCCTCAAGAGCATCTTGGATAACATGGAGGAAGCACCCAACCTCATTGTTGTCTACAACTACCTGAAGCGAGGTCGTCACCAGGTGGGGGTTGGTCTCTTCTCTTTAGGCAACCAAGGACAGAACAAGAGGACACAGCCTCAAACTGTGTTCAGGCTGGATGTTAGGCTTCCCAGCAAGAGTGACTGGCATTGGAATAGGCTGCCCAGGGAGGTGGTGTAGTCCTGATCCCTGGAGGTGTTTAAGAGGAGGCTGGAAGAGGTACTTAGTGCCATGGCTTAGTTAATTAGAAGGTGTTGGGTGATAGGTTGGACTCGATGATCCTAGAGGTCTTTTCCAACCTGGTTAATTCTGTCACTCAAATGTTTAAATCTATCATCCTTCCTTCCTCCACACCTTGAGCAAGGAAACAGGCAAAGCAATGTTAAGAAATCACATGTCTTTTGGATGAACAGTTCCAGCTCTAAGGTCTCTGCCTTCCTATCCTGCGATTACTGCATCTGCATGAGAAGTAACTCACTTTCTTCTTTGCCGTCTTCCGGAATCGTCTCTTCCGCACGTTTTTCAGGGGAAGAGTAACTGTGACAGAGGAAGCAGATGTCATGAGTCAGGTCTGATGGGAGAGCTGCATGCCCAAAGGGAGAAGATCCCTTCAGGAACAGAGTAAATATGAAAAACAGAGCAGCAGCACAGCCAGGATCCAGCAGTGGTGAGCCCTGGCACGGCTCTGAGGACACTGTGGTGCTCTGATGGAGGGGTGTGGCACAGCCTCTACTCACTGCCGTGGTTCCAGATGAATTTCTTCTCTCTGTCCTTGTCCTTCTTCTTGTTTGCCTTGGGGTCAGTGCTCACAGTTTGCTCTTCCAAAGGCGGGTAGAGATCACCATCCACAGTGCAAACAAGCATCTGGAATCCCCACATAAACAGAGAGGGTGCTTCTTGTGACACAAGGACACAAAGCCTTTCTGGAAACGAACAGTGACTGCCCACTGCATGTTGGCAGCTAGAGGGAATCACAGGCATGGGCTAAGAGAAACATCATGTCTTACACCCAGCTCAGCTCATTTCTAACCACAGCAGCAGTCAAGCTGCTACAACGACAATCAGGTTACATGCTTCAGAAATGGGACTACTAAGCACAACATAGCATGGGAGATTTTCCACCACTAATGTTATGAGAACACAGAAACTGGTTGTGTTACACCAGGTGTCCAGCTGCAGAAGTGTACAAGGGTAAATTGGGGAACAAGGAATTAAGCTGCTGGGTAGACAAAGAGGACAACCCCTACCTGGCAAATATCAGCTGTCTTATAGAAAGTTTTCTTGTCAATGGTTTTTAAGCTCTCGATGATGCAGGGCAGGTCCACCAGTTTGGCCGCCAGTGGCACCCGGTCGACGCGGACAATGCCATGGCGCCCATCCGCTGTGGAAAGCCATAGCACAGGTCAGTGCTGCTGCTCAACAGCTAAACTGAGGAATACAGGGATGGGCAGCAGCTGCAGAGCTTCAATCGCTCTGATCCTGCTCACTCACCGTGCAGCTCAATAGTAAGCCTGTCCTTCAAGTTGACGTTTCCGGACTGTACTGCTCGCCGCACAGTGGAGGCATATTCCTGGGAAGGTTGGACAGATTTTATGGCAGGACTGGGGGTGCTTCCTCCAAGAACCACCAAAGGCTTCTGTCTAACCTACCCAACCTACTCCTGCCATTCCAATAAAAGAAAAACAAACAGCAAGAGCTGCAATGAAAACTGCACCCTTCTCCTAACAGCGCACACTAACTCTGTGGCTTTGCTATTCCCAGTGCCCTTCAGACCCCACAATACAGCTGCGACAGTGCCGTGAGGCCCCTGACACAGAGAGCCTTCCAGAACACCATGGCCCTGAGGAAGTTACAGTTCCCCACACCAAGCTCTTGATTCAGCAGCGCAGTCTCAGTTTTTAGAATCATAGAATCACCATCTAACAAACAGCATCAAGTGCACTGACACCCATAGCAGTTGAAGACCCAGCAGCTGCTAAAGATCTACCCTCAAAGAAATTTCCTGCCTAATCCTCCAAGCTGTCCTCTGAGCCTCCTGCTCTGTGTCGCTGCAGCATCAGTTCAAGAGGAGGACGTGGAGGATCTGTTCGAGTGGCAATGAGCTATGCAAGACCAAAAGCATCCGTGCTGTTTCCACGCCCTTTGCCAGGTTTGCAGATTCCCCACTGAACTCGCACATCTTGCTAATCCGTCTTCCCACGCCCGCTGCCCGCCAAGCAAACGGCACCGAGCTGTGTGCTGCTCGCTACTACAGCTGCGCCCGACTGAACGGCCCTTACCGGCGGCAGGCGCAACACAAACTGGCTCTCCAACTCGTGCGGAGCATCGTCCTTGCTCTTACTCATCCTGTCTTCTTCAGCGGGGAAAACAAGAGGTAATTACCTTGTCGCCGAGAAGGCTCCCGCAAGGTAACCCCGACCCGACCCTCCCCCCCCAGGGCCAGGCTCTCGCCCGTGAGCAGAGGGAACGGCGCGGAGAACTCGAGCCTGCCCAGGGCTGTGCCGCTGCCGGGATGCCCAGCCCCAGCAGGGCCTGTCCGGCGTTCACGGGCGCCACCAGCCCCGACCGCCCCTTGCCAGAGCCCTCCCCGGCACCGTTCAGCCGCTCCACCCGGAAGCCAGGCCTGGTACACCGTCAAAGGCTCCCCCGGCCCTCCTGTGCCGCCCCGTCCGTTCCGCCCCGCCCGGCGGCAGGGGAAGGTGTTGGCTGCTCACCGGAAGCGGCGGCCGCCCTGCGATGGGGGCCGCGGGCGGGCGGGTCGGCTTCTACGTGGGACTGGGCCTAGCCTTGGCCTCCAGCAGCTTCATCGGCAGCAGCTTCATCCTCAAGAAAAAGGGGCTGCTCCGGCTGTGCCGCCGCGGCCGCGCCAGAGCAGGTACCGCCGCCTGCAGGCTGGGGAGCGGAGCGGGGCGGCAGGGAGCGCAGGGCGCCCCGATGCCTTACCTGCGAGCGGCTCGTCCGTGCTGTATCCGGCCCGCGGGCTGTCGCTGCAGCTGCGCCCCCGGAGGCGTGTTGCCCGGGCACCGCAGGCCGCGTCAGACACGTCCCAGTCCAGCTGGCGTCGGGCCTCGGCTGCCCCCGCTCCGTGCTTGTGGGGCGCTTGGGTCTAAAAGTAGGCTTTCCCCATAAAGTTAGCCAGCCATTGCTCATAGTGGGGGAAAAAAAGGAGACCCGTATCTACAACTGCACACGTGTGCTTGAAAATACTCTTCAGATGCGGGAGAACCGAGGGATAAAATCGCCCAGGGTGCAAGAACTGGGGCTTGTCTGGAACAGCCCAACGTGTGACAAGGCAGGGAACCCCAAGGCACGTGTAGGAAATGAGGCTGCTCCTGCTTGCCGCTCCCCGGTAGTTCTTGGGGACACTAATTAGCCTTTTGTGTAGCTTCATCTGAGTTGTCTTCTGTACTCTTTCTTCTATACTCAGGGCAAGGAGGCCACGCGTACCTGAAAGAATGGCTTTGGTGGGCAGGACTGCTGTGTAGTAAGTACCTGCTTGGCAACGAGCAAGGCATGCTTGAGACTGTCCGTTCTAGTTGCTTTGGTGTTTTATTATTATCTGTGTTGTTTGACTGCTTGGTTTGCATCTGAGTATGCTCTTAAAATACTCTGAAAGTCTCATGCATTACCAGTTTCTCTGCAAAACAGGAGCTGAGGAGCTACTCTAACTGTCATGGTCTGCCTAGACAACGTAATGGCACATCCAGCATCGTGCCTTTAGTACTGCAGCAATTGCAGCAGCGTTAGTTTTTAGCATTAATAACCCAGGGGACTTGATTTAACCTTTAAATATGATGTAAAATCTGTTTCAGGAGCACGTTGACTTAGAAATACAAAACCAGGCAAAACTCTTTACACCTTTGAGGACTTTATGAAAGTATTTCTCTCTGCCTACTGCTCAGCTGTATAGCTATGTGTGACTAAAGATCATCATGCATAACCTTGGGCCTTCTCTTCCCAAGAGAATCCACAGTGGGTTTCTACTTGTTGCTGCTGGTATTTTTTCCTTCCTGGTCACACAGCATGCCTGCAGAAACAACAATGCTCAGGTGGAAACTTCTGAGTGCAGTCAAAGTTATATTATGCTGAAGTGCTCCTACTTTGATGCTCAACTGACACTTTCTCTTGCAGTGGGAGTTGGAGAAGCAGCAAATTTTGCTGCCTACGCTTTTGCCCCTGCAATGCTGGTAACTCCACTGGGTGCCCTGAGTGTCCTTGTAAGGTATGCAGCTGAAAAAACACACTTCTGTCACCTACCAGTCCTTAGTGGTACTCTGCTTTCCTCTGTCTCTTCCCTCAGGTATTCCACCTCTTGGCCTAATTGGTTTTGGGTTGTTTGGTGTCTTGTGTTTTTTTTTACTATCAGTGCAGTTCTGTCTTCCACCTTTCTGAATGAGCAGCTGAACGTTCATGGGAAGATTGGCTGCATCCTGAGTATGCTGGGCTCCACGGTGATGGTGATCCATGCTCCACAGGAAGAAGAGGTTAACAGCCTAGAGTCAATGGCAGAGAAGCTGAAAGATCCAGGTACTTAAATATAAGGAGTCCTGACAACTTCAGGCTTAGGAATGACAGTAGAAGATGGGATAGAACTTGGCTAGATTGGGAAGGACAGAACTAAAGGGTAATTGAGCTGTTTCTTGTTCTGTGCACTAGTGGAAGAAATGTTCCCCAGTGTGCAGGATAGCTTGTGGCTTGCCTTCTATGGTAGGGTAAGGCTGGGGTCTTCATGCTCCAAACATGAAAAACTGGTGGCAGTCAGACATTTAATGCACATGCTCAGAGGATTTACACCTTACTGAAAAGCTCAAAATACACAGGGGCATGTCAGCTTCAGAATTGTTTTTTAGGACTGTCATGTCCTCTTGACTCCAGATGAAAGAAGCAGACAGGAACCCCACTTCAAATAGAGGGAGTCTGGGTAATGCTCCCAAGTCACTGGGTCTGTGCCAAAGCAAGGATGAGAACTTGGGGTCACTGAGTGTTACCAGATGTGGTTTTTTGGTACCATGAAGTGAAAACCATAGGAACTAGCTGCAGCAGTCATCAGAAGGGGTTGTCCTGTGGCAGTGCCAGGATGGAAGGAATCCCTGTACATAAAGGTGGCAGTAGTGTGTCTGAGGGAAGACAGAGGAGCTTCAGGTACAGATGAATGAGTGATTCAAGGAGTTACACTTAAGCTTGGGTCATCCTGGTGTTTACGTTAGAGGGTAATTGGGTTGCAAGGATATGATCTGGACAGAATAAGCCACAGAAGGTGGAGGAAGGAAGCACAAGAGAAAAAGCAAAGCAGATCTGCTGTTCATTAGAGAGAGTGGTGTGGCCAGGTCCTGGGTGTCCTGCAGAACTGTGCCCCCTTGGCTCCATTTGTGCCAGAGCCTGGCTGTGGCCCTATCCGGTCCAGCACAAGCAGTATCCCCTGACAAGGGTGACTTGGTGAGGCAGTGCTGTGATCAGCCCTGTAAAAAGCTGTTGTTGCCTCTGCAGCTTTGCTCAGGCTGAAGACCAACCCTGCCTCCCAACTCTGATCCTACAGGTAGAGGCTAAAAAGCCAGACTGATGGGACAGTGCCCTGCCTCTCCTCCAGCCCTGCTTGCTGTTCACTTACGTCTGTCAATGGTGCTGCTGTTCCCTGACAAAGCTCTTTAATTCCTTTCCCCAAGGATTCATTGCATTTGCTGTGTGTGTCCTGGTGAGCTCTCTCCTGCTCATCTTTGTGGCTGGACCCCGTTACGGACAGAGCAACGTCCTAGTTTATGTTTTGGTCTGCTCTGCCATCGGCTCACTGTCTGTGTCCTGTGTCAAAGGCTTGGGGATTGCCCTGAAAGAACTGTTTTCTGGGAAGCCAGTCCTGAAAAAACCACTGGGCTGGGTGCTTCTGGTGTGCCTGGTGATCTGCATCAGCATTCAAATCAACTATCTGAACAAAGCCTTGGACATCTTCAACACCTCTTTAGTCACACCCATTTACTACGTGCTGTTCACCACAGCGGTCATGATGTGCTCTGCCATCCTCTTCAAGGAGTGGCAACACATGGTGCTAGACAACATCATTGGCACCATCAGTGGCTTCCTCACCATCGTGGCTGGCATCTTCCTCCTGCATGCCTTCAGGGACGTGCCCTTCACCCTTGACCTCCTGCCCCTCTTCCTGCAGCAAAGCAGGGCAGACTTGCAGGCTTTGTGGAGGAGTGCAGACAGACATCAGTCACATCAGCACCAACCTCTTCTGCCCTCAGAGGACAATGGCTGTCAGAGCACGGAGGAGGAAGAAGTGGAAGGTGAAAACATGTGAGAAAGCCTCTGAACTGGTAGCTTTCTGCTCCCACTTCTTGATCAGCTCCCCTGCAAGGTTGACTTTGGTGCCTCAGCTGCTGCTGCACTGGCAGCTGGTAGTTAGTGTCTACCTGCCCCAGCTGGGAGACAACCTGCCAGTGCCAAGAGGCTGACAAGAACAGCAACCTCCTGTAGCTACAGACAGCTGCTCTAAGACCAACCTACTTCCTGAGATCTGGTGCCTCCTCCCTATTCTTTTCCATAAAGAACTGATCCCACCTCCCACCAACAAAAATTTCAGCTGCACAGAGGCCTGCAGCACTAACACACTTCTAACCCTTACTGCATGTGAGGGCCATGCATTGAGGGAGGCCTCACAGCACTTGAAAATATATACACAGAAGTTACAAGATAATAATCTTATAACGTGGTGCTAGGATTATGTGGAGAGAAGACAGATGTCTGACTTTAAAGATGACATACCCAGAGCATTAACTTAAAAATACCTGTCCAGTACTTGCTTTGCTCATTCTGCTAGGATTTATTTTCAGAATACACCCAAGAACAGCATACAACCAAAACTGGAAAAGTTAAGTGGTGCTGCCACATGCTGCTGTGGCTTTCAGAGGGACCAAACTCTTCATGCAATGTCTGCTGTGCAGGTTGAAGCTCTTGCTTACTGCATTCTATTAAAGCCCAATCTGTTCAGTTACCGAGTGCCTACTGATGGATTTGTACAGGAGCTGGGCCAGTGCTGAAAGGTGTGAAGGGAGTAGGAAGAACTGTGTGGATGCTCAAAAGAAACTCAAGATAGGGCCAGCAGAGGGTATTGCTTTCTCTAGGAACAGGAGTGACCTTACCTCTTGAGGCAAGTTTCTGAAAGATAAGCGGGCAGTTGTGTCTCACTTTATGTGGGTTTGTATCTGCATGGCCCTGCTTGACACATTCTCAGTTTGGTTTCGGGAAGGCTGCTGGCTACAAGCCACCCATATAGGAACTCCCACACCCTGCCCAGCTGCCCACAGCAAATGGACATGTATCTTACAATATCTGAAGGGGGCCTACAGGAAGGCTGGGGAGGGACTATTTACAAGGTCTTGTAATGACAGGACGAGGAGTAATGGGTTTAAACTGGAAGAGGAGAGACTTGACTAGGTGTTCTTTACTGTGAGGGTGGTGAAACATTGGCACAGGTTGCCTAGGGAGGCTGTGGCTGCTCCCTCCCTGGAGGTGTTCGACGACAGGTTAGATGAGGCCTTGAGTGAACTGTTCTAGTGGGAGGTGTTCCTGCCTATGGTGAGGGGTTTGAACTGGATGATCCTTGAGGTCCCTTCCAAGTGAAACTGTTCTATGATTCTATGTGCAGAACTGCTTTATTAGGTCCTTCTGCAGAGCTCCAAGCCAGTAGCAGTGGGTCATTCCAGGCTTCCCAGCGCCACGCTGAAATGCTGTGCTGCCTTTCCAGAGGGTGGATCAGTAGTTTGTTGGTTTTCCAGTTAGAACATTATGTCTGTACCCTGGGGGCAGAGGTCCAGAAGACACAGCCAGAGGTGTCCCTCCAGTGATCTCTATGAGGTTGTAAGGTAGCTGGCTACTTACTCCCTGCACTTAGTCTCCCTAACTAAATTGCTCCTTACGCAGGACAACAGCAGCTGTTAAGCCTTTGGAAAAGAGAAGGAAAAGGCCACAGCTTCTCCTACAAATAAGTTTGATTAATGGGACCAAATTAATTGAGCAACTACTCAGAAGACAACTGTGCCCCCTCCCTACTGATTTGGCTATAAATGGGACCATTGGGAAGGAGGGGAAGTGAGGAGGTGGCCTAGATTGTCTATTCTCAGTAGTCATCTCCCTGTACAAATGAGAATGTCATGTTAAAAATTGACCCAGTTAATATTTATTACATTGACCAGGGGAAAGCAGTTAATGGAGCAAGTCAGTATTGACAGAGTTGTGCTTCAACTTGGAAGTTTGTCACTCGGCCACATGAATGATTTACTTATGGAAGCCTGACAGTATTTTCCAGTAGTGACACTGCCTGGGATGATCACTGTGCCCAACAAGCTCTTCTCGTACCTGCACTGGACTGCAGAGCGATGGCACCTGCAGGGCTTGTCAGCATCCACCCAGGAGGGTTCATTTCGTGCAGCATCATTTAAGGCAGTGGTCGCAGGCTGGCCCTACCCAGGGCTGAGGTGCTCATCAGCCCTGGGAGCACTGCCTGACCGAGCATCACCAGCCCTCCCTTCAGCTGAGCAGGCGCGTTCCAAACACTCCCTGCGGAGCAGCGGTGGCCCTGGAGTCCCAGCACAAAGATGGCAGCTAGAGCCAGGAGGTCCCAGCATGTCACTATGACAAGATGCGACTGTGTCTCTGTTATGGGCTCTCATCTGACTGCAACTTCCTAGAGACTGGCATTTCAATTAAATCCTAAACCCCAGACCTGATCCTGGCTCATTCAGACAGCAGTAACCAGAAGCCAGCACGGCAGAGGGCCCGGCCTCGTGGGGGGCTGGCCAGTGTCCCCGGAGCGTGGGTCCCGCTCAGTCGGATAGGCTCTCCGAGAAGGCTGATTTGGACTTCTGTGTCTGCTCCAGCCGGTTCAGGATGAACTGGCTGGTGTCGATGAAGCGCTCCACGCAGTTCACGAAGCACGTCTCGGCCCGGCTGTCCAGCTTCGGACCCGGCTTGTCCATACACTTCTCCTGCACACAGCAGGGGACCCATTTGTCCTGGGACCACCGCGGCACGACGCCCCCATCCCACCCCGCACACCGAAACTGTGCCTCATGGGTTCCTCGGACACACCGGCATCATCCTCTCTAGGTAACCTCTCCCTAGCCCCACCCGCCCGGTGCTCTCGCTAGCCCGCCCCCCCCCGCCTTACCCCCGCCCTTCCTGAGAGCCCTCCCCCGAGGCTCAATGGGGCTGGCAACGCTCCCGCCCGTTCTGTTTTGTCCTATTCGCACTCTTCCCCCTGGAGACAAGGATCAGCGCGGCGAATCTGCCCGCCTGCCCCACCATCGCGACTCGCCTTCCCCGCTCTTTCCCGCCGCCGCGGTCATCGGAGCAGGTAGCCCCACGCCCGCGGGCCGCCCGTACCCAGCAGAGCTCGGTCATCTGGTGCACTAGCTGCTGGAAGCGCTGCTTCTGCGTCTCCACCTCAATGAAGCGCTGGAGCTGGGGGTCAGCGCCGCCCAGCCCGGCAGCGGACGGCGAGTCCATCCCGGTACCGGTGCCGCCGCGACCTTCACGTGCCGCGCTGCGCCGCCGCCGCGCATGTGCTGCGCCCTCCCCTTCCGCTTGCGCTGCGCACACTCGCTCATTCCCCGCCCGTCGGGAGCCCCCTGTCGGACGGGCGGACCGGCGGCCACGGAGGTGTCGGGAGCCGTTTATTGCGCACGGGCCCGGTACAGAGCGCAGCGGGGCCGTCAGGGGCCCCGACTCTGTCCTTGGCTGTGAGGGGCTCTGCCGGTCACAGGAGCTGCCATGTCAGCCGTGAGGACCCCGTGAGGTCCCTGCTTGTCCACGGGGTGGCTACTGCCGTGTCCATGACAGTGGTGTCGCGGTCCGGTGCGTGGGTCCATCTCAGCGGGCCGCGGGGCAGCACCAGCCCCGCGGTACCAGCCACCAGCACCAGGCAGGTGTCACAGGCCAGGCCGGCCCGGCTCGGGGTCAGGGCTCGTCGTCCATGACGTCCAGGATGCTGGCCAGCAGCGCAGTGAAGGTGGGGCGCTCCTCGGCCTTCTGCCGTGCGAGAGAGGGGAGCTGCGCTGGAGCCTGTCGGCCGTTCCACCGCTCTCGGGCGCTGCAGCGGCCGCAGAGCTGTGCCAGCCCCACCCAGGGCACCTGCGGGGGCTCACCGAGGGTGAGAGCAGCTTACCTCGTGCCAGCAGCTGTACATGATGGCGTAGACCCGCTCGGAGGCCTGCTGTGGCCGGTAGAGGCGCAGGCCCTGGATGACGTGCTCTGTTGTTTCGCTGTTACTGAACCTCTCGTACGGCATTTTTCCCAGCGAGTAAACTTCCCACATCAGAACGCCTGTTACAGACACGGCAGGGACAACTCATGGTGTGGGAGCACTCCTGCCTGAAGCTGGCTTGCAGAGGTGCTCACTGTTGGTGGGGTACCCTCTCTTCGTAGAATCATAGGTCACAGAATCATAGAATCAGCCAGGTTGGAAGAAACCTTCAAGCTCATCCAGTCCAACCTAGCACCCAGCCCTGTCCAGTCAACCAGACCACGGCACTAAGTGCCCCATCCAGGCTTTTGAGCACCTCCATGGACGGCGACTCCACCACCTCTCATAGCAAATCTCTCTGTGAAGAGCTTCCTCCTACTATCAAGCTTATACCTCCCGTGGCACAAGTTGAGACTGTCCCCTGAGTCATTAATGCTGCTCTTACCAAAAGCCCAGACATCAGACTTGCTGCTGAACTTGCTGTACAGAAGCACTTCAGGGGGAGACCACCGCACTGGAAACTTGGACCCCATGGAGCTTGTATATTCATCATCTAGAACATACCTACAGCAGATAAAGGGATGAAGGTGTCTCTCTTGGATTTCATATTCCACCAAATCCCAAAGACCAACCCCAAAAAGAACTGACAGCTCTTAGAGTGACCAGAGGTTCAACTGGCAGAGATGTCCCTGTGCAAAGCTTATGTTAGTCAAGACTGGGGAAGGGATAGAGTGACACAGAAGCATAGCAAAAAGGGGGACCTGAAGAGAAGGCAGCAGCCAGGAGACTAGAGGTGGAGGAAGAAGGAAGCAGAGAGAGGCAAAAGAGACTGGAGAAGTAGAACAGGAATGGTGGAAATTAGAGCAGAAAGACAGAAAAAGATGGAGCAAAAACAGAGCTGGAGAGCGGTGGAAAGAGATTCAAATGTAGAAGAGACTGAAGGAGGAGATGGGAGGTTGAGACAGGAAGGTGACACAGACATATCCACCAGACCTGGAGAGCCCAAAATCTGATACTTTCACAATTCCTTGGTCATTCACCAAACAGTTGCGAGCGGCCTGTGGATGGAGAGATGGAGGCAGTCACTCCTACCTGCTTCTGCCTCTCCCATCCCCTGGTACCACCTGGAACTTTATCTTGCTACTATGGACTTAAGACTTTGCCTTACTTTGTCCTGCAGGTTCACCTGGACTGAGGCCAGCTACAAAGTCCTCAGCAAAGACAGCAAGAGAAGACTCCAGGCGTCCTGTTTATCTGTGGAGGGGCAACTTCCCTAGTGGGATTTTGCCTAAACAAAGCAGCCAGGAGATCAGGGATGGCATCCAACAGGTCTGCAATCTGGCAATGCCATCCTAAGGCCTGGGAAACTGTAAGCTCAGCTTTTCACAGTGGTCAGGAGGTCCCATTTCATGTCTGAACTAGAGATGCTGGCTAATGTGAACCCTGCCCTAGCCACAGATGCATTTCCCATGCCCTAGAAAGCTACCCAGTCCTGCCCTTTCTGCAAGCTCTGCTAACTGACTGCAGAGCAGTGACTTCAGAGCATCCTGCCCATGCTCAGGTGGGCAGGGAACCTTAGGGATGTCCTGCAGGGAAGGCTGCATAGCTGCATCTCGTCACACTGATGAACTAGCTGGACCCTCTCTAGGACATGCTGTGGCTTTTGCTGAGCTGGAGATGTGTCCTTCAGCCACAGCCCTACCAGGTCTCGGTGCAGGAACTGCTTGGATTCCAGGTACTCCATAGCTTCACAGACATCCTTGCACATCTCCAGCAGCTCTGCAGGCTGGAATCTCTGCCGAGTTTCCCTCAGGAAGCTCAGGAGGCAGCCATTGGCCATGTACTCAGTGATGATGAAGATGGGACGCTGCTTCGTGCAGACTCCATAGAGCTGCACCAGCTTCTCATGAGACAGGTTCCTGTGTTGGGGACAAGAAGTGCAATTCTGAGCATCTAGAAGGCTGCATCCCACCTAGATGCAGAAGAAGCATCTGTGAATAGAGAGTTTGGGAAGAAAAAGTGCTTCTGTCCCAGGTAACAGTGGCACAGCTCGCTGGGCAGCCAGCACAAAGGCAGTGGGTTCTGAGAAGTGTTTTACAGGGTGTGAGGCTGCCTGAGACTGTGCCTCCGTGTCCCCTTGGAGTGCAGCCATTCTGGGAAGGCATATCCAGCACTGAGCTACAGGCTGCTCACCACTTACATCATGACTTTGGCTTCGTCGATAAACTCATCCTCCGACATGGAGCCCTCTCTGATCATCTTGACAGCAACGTCGTACTGGCCTCTCCATTTCCCATACTTCACCACGCCAAACTGCCCTGTCCCCAGTTCTTTCAGGAAGGTCAGGTCCTTTGGGTCAATCTCCCACGACCCTAGGACAGACAGTGCAAGTGTCATGTGGATGCAGGTGACCTCCCTGCAGTGCTTTCCCAGCCATCTGATCTAGCAAGCCCAAGAAGAGCTCACAAACACGTGCTGCCTGTAAAAACATCTCCAAATCCACAGGCTCACAGAATGGCAGGGGCTGGAAGGGACCTCGAAAGATCACCCAGTCCAACCCCCCTGCCAGAGCAGGATCACCTATACCGGATCACACTGGAATGCATCCAGGCATGTCTTGAATATTTCCAGAGAGGAGGTAAGAAAATCTAAGGCTGTTTCCACCGGGGGATGGGAAGCAAAGTATCTTGTGGTGTCTCTTGGTCAGTACTGTCACTAGGGGGCTGGTGAGCGTTGGGAAGCGATTCCTGAGAAAGCTGTGAGCCCTGCTGTTGTGGGGCAGCCAGCATCTTATCTCTGCAAGTTACTGCTGGTGGTGACAGGCCCTGCAACCAGGGAGACTTGAGGTAGCTGAGGCCAGCTTACCATAGCCGAGGCCAGCTGTGGAAGGGGCACTTTTCTGGCGTTGAGACACAGGGTACTTCAGTCTGGATATGAGCCCTGAAACACAAACAGGGAGGTTGGCACAGCGTGTTCCAGCAGGGAACAGAAGCCTTCTGCCTTCGGCACAGGAAGGTGAAGACGTTGCCACATCAGTGTCAAACACCCCTGGCCTGGCTCTGCCTGCCCACACTGACCAGCAGAGTTGTGCTGATGGTAGGTGATGAGCTCGGGGATGGTGTTGAACAGGTGCTTTTCTGCCAGGTAATACTGGTGCTGGGGCGTGCAGCATACCACGTAGTGGCGGATCGTGCCTTGAGGGTCTCTGCAGACACATTACAGGGCATCAGCACTGTGGGGAGAATGGGCAGAGGGTGATGGGTGCCTGGAGGGGCTCTCCGAGGTAGGAACCAGCTCTCTCAGATCCACTTACGCAGAAGACTTGGCGTAGACAGAGACAGTGTACTTCCCTGTCTTGCTGGTGGAGTCTCGGACGATGAAGCCTCCTTCCTTGCCCTAAAACAGAAAGGGGAGGAGGAACACGGTGCTTGTGGGGAGACATGAGTGTAACAGGCAAGACCTGAACTGAGTAAGATCACAACATGGCTGGAGAGCCTGTGGTAAATCAGAGAAGCCCTGCTTTCAGTCCCTGTGGCTGTTGAAGTGACACTGCCCTCTCAGTGCAAGGCAGGGTTGGTCCTATGCTGGACACAATCTGATGGCAGCCCATGGAGAGAACTCAGCCTCAAGGGTCAGAGCTTACCTCCTGTTTCAATAGCTGCTCTGCTTGGCTCCGAGTGATATTCTTTGAGTACCACCTGGAAGAGGGACACAGCCATCAGGGCAATCACCATGGCCACTGGAGTCACCAGCCACCTGGCCTAGCCAGGACAGGTGGTACAAGCAGCAGGACAGGCATGGCTGCCATGGGGCCAGAGGCTCTCAAAGGGTATGCAAGAGGGAGAGTGGCCCAGCCAGGCTGGGCTCACAGGCTGTACAGGTTAGCAGAACTGGATGCACCAAGTCTCCGACCAAGCACAACTTGCCATGTCCCTGTGCCTTCTCTTAACTCACTCAAAGATCTCCAGGGAATTGCTGGTTTCAGTGACATAGTTGCTGGGGATGTATCCTTCCCTCCTGCAGAGGAAAAGGGGCTGGTCAAACATTAATGGAGAAGGCCAAGGAAAAAGCAAGTTCCTGTCCCCAGAGCGTGTGTAGAAATGAGCTGAAAGTCCTTGGTGCAAGCCCACTGGGGTCCGTACTTGGGAAGGGCTGAGACCACAACCTGCTTCATTCTCCCCTCACCCTCCTCATGTGCTATCCCGTGCAGGAGCCTGCAGCCTCTCCTAACCCCAGGGTGCTGCTCTGGCACCAGGAGGTGGCACCATTGCAGGGCAAATGCTGTGAGCAGGGGAGATCTTACCCGTTCTTGTCACGGCCTTTCCACCAGAGCGGGTGGCTGTCCTCCAGGATGAGGTATTCCTCACCCTTCTGCAGCTGCAGGTCCTGTGCATTCATTGGCTGGTAGTTGTAGAGGGCCACCACCTTCTTCATCTCACCTGCTGTGCTGGGGGCAGGCTCAGGAGGCAGGGGCTTCATCACCATCTTGCCCAGAGCAAGGGAGAGCATGGGACACTGTGAGGCTGGCAGGCACACTGTTTCCCAGGCAAGACCCTCCGCAGGCCTGGCAGAGCAGTAGGCTCAAGCCAGGTCACCACAGCATTTGTCTCAACTCCCCATGCATCTCCACCAGGAGACCATCCCCTCCAGTGCTTTTTGTAGCAACATTTCCTCGCGTTGCAGACCTCCCACTGAGGACCTATCTTCACAAAAGGTAAGTTTTTTCTGTCTTCCTTTTGGCTTAACTCATGATTCCTCCACCCTATATCAGGGCTTCTCTATCCTCCCAGGTGCCCCTGGGGAACCTCAAGGGTAAGATCATTTGACTTTCCTCCAGGCCTTTGGTCTCCATCCTCTCCTTTTCCCTCATGACATCACTTTGACATTCCTTTCCAGGGAAGAGCCCTGGCCTGTGCATCTCTGGGCAATGCCCTGTCAGTCATTGAACATGTTAGCTTTTCCCAGGAAGACCTTCCTTTAAACACCTTGGAGTAAGGCCAGATGCTGACACTGGCCCCTACCTGGTCCTCCTCAGGCGTTGGGGGAAGAGGCTTCTTTGTCTTGCGATGCGACCGCCCAACTTTTAAACCTTCAGAACAGAAACGGCATTAAGGGTCCTCACTGTGGCAGTCCCTAGGGGCTGGGGACATGGCAAGGGGAGGGTGCCCAGTGCCTTACTGCCATTCCTGCTCTCCAGGATCTGGCAGCCCATGGCGTTCTTGGCTGTCTGGGAGCAGCACAGGTACTGGCCGTCGATCCAGAAGCAGGGGTGGTACTTCTGTACCAGGTCGCTGTTGTAGCGGATCACTGCAGCAGAGGAGGGCAGGTGTTTGTCACCTGGGGCTGCTGTCCCCAGCCCAAGTCTCCTTGTATGCAGAGGATTAGTCTCACTAAATCATTTAATCTTCTGTTGTGCTCCTGATACACGAGCCACATGTGGCCCTGCTGCTTCTCAGCTCACTGTTTGTGTTTCAGTGCTGGGGCTATGCAAACACTCTGCCATAAACCCCCCTAGCTCCTGGTGGGCCAGGCCTCTTCTCTCAGATTTGATCAAAGCTCTTCAGCAGCTCTGCAAAGGGACACAAGTGTGCTTGGAGGACCCAGCCCTGCTGTGAACAGCCGTCTGCCAGCTGAAACTTCCAGCACCTCTCAGAGTGCTGAGGCCCACAGTTCACAGCCCTTTTGAACCCTTTTCTTTCAGAAGCAGGTCAGGAGGCCAGTGCTGTGCCTGCCTTGCCCATGGAGGGAGCAGAGCACTGCCCCTACTCCCTGTCTGCTCAGAGACCTGCCCTTGCCAGGCAGGTGTCAGCCAGTTTCCTCATACTTCTCCTCAAGCTAGAGGCACAACTAGACATGCCTAAACACCACCAGCTTCAGCTGCCAAAACAACCCACCTCTTGTAGCAGGGAAGTGGGAAGAGGGCTGGCTGCCTGCTGGAGCAGAGTATCAGGGCTCTGGTGAAAGAACTGACTTCCCTGTTATCAGCCTGCTCTGCTTCCGCCTCGCTCGAGTGAACTTCCCTGTGTCACTTGAGCAGCTAATCTCACCCCCAGCACAAAGCCACAGACAGATACACAGGCACTAAAGAGACACAGGCAGCCCCAGCAGATTTGGGCCAACTGCAGGCACCCAAGGCCCTTTGCACAGTGCTTCTCCAACACGCTCTCTGCTCCAGCAGGTAGCACCTAAGAAACTGAGTGCTAACTCCACAGGTCTGAGTGAGGCTTGGGATGAGTTGGGAGAGATGCTTCCTGATTTCCAGAAGTTTTTTTGTCTCTGATTCCTAAAGCCCTGGAGGCCCAACCCTCAGCCTGCATAGCTGTGTGGCCACATCTGCAATTTCATCTTGTCCTCAAGAACTTCTAAGCGAGGCTGAGCTAACTTAGATTGGGCTTGAAAGAGTGCAGGAAGCTTCAGCTGAGGTGGCTATGGTGCTGCAGAGGTCAGAAGGTGACAGAGATGTCCCTTTCTTCTAGGTAGGAGTGGCTGGTGTCATCTCAGGGGTGTTAGTGAATGCATGTAGGCACATGAGACACTTCTCAAGGCAGAAGTTTCCGAGCAGCTCTCTCTTCTGCAGACTAACCATGAGATAGCAGTCCCCGGAAACCTGGGGCTCTGGGCTGTGCTGCATGCACAGCTGGTGGCTTCTGTTTGCTTTCTGAGGGAGCCACAGGGCCCCCAAACTCACCACTCTTCAGCTGATGGATCCAGCGTTTGCGCAGCTCCTCCGTCGGGGAGAAGACATAGAGAGGTCCTTCGTCGTATACCACCTGCAGGACCACAGACCTCATTGCCCTGCCCGGGGGTCTCCGGGGAGGGGGGGGGGGGTCGCAGCGGTGGTATAGGTGGAGCTGAGGGTTATGGCTAACCCAAACAGCCAGTGCAGGACAGCAGCCATGCCAGTGTGTGCTGGACCTGCCTGGTGCTCGCAGGACCATAACGGAGAGCTTATAAATAACCTCCTCCCCCAAGACTTTCCACTTCCTTCTCTGACTTTCAGTGTGTTGGGGGCAGGCAGCTTGGCTGGGGGCTGAGTGGGCAGTTGGCACACAGCATCCCTCCAGCGTTGGCCAGGGAACCCGAAGGAGCAGGACAGAGCCCAGTCTAAGCAGCCCCCTTAAACCAAGCTGCCCAATTCCTTGGGGCTCACAGAGGCTCACTTGCCTGCCTCAGTGCAGACAGCAGCAGAGTGTCCCCAGATGGATGAGTGACACCTGGCAGTGGGGCAGTAGTGCCATGTTTGGCCCCAGGTCCCTCTGGCACCCTGCAAGCTGGGCAGAGGCAGACTGGCAAAAAGAGTACAGCAAGGACTCACCTGGAAAGGGTAGGGGAACCGTTCGATGATTGAGATCTGCTCCATGTTGTTGTAATCTTCTCCTTTCCTCTGGAAGAGAGAGGCAGAGTTGGATGCTGGCATCTCTCCTGGAACCCACAGGTTTTGGCATGCCCCTCTGCCCTGCATCAGACTGGTGTGGTAAGGGCTGTGGGTGCATAGCCCTCCATGCCAAGCAGGGCTGTGCTCCATTCCCATCACACCAAGGCAGGATAACTCTCCCTAACTGCCAGCAGGGACACAAGTGGGGACTCCAGGAGCTTCCTCACCGGGACCTGCCGCTCAGGGGGAGGGTTGTTCTCAGGCACTACTGTCTCCACACAGGTGATCTTCTCGATGTCCACTGAGCCCTTCTTACTGCCGCGGCGCTGCAACAGACAGGGTTGGTTCAAAACACCACCCAAGGCGGAGACTCGAGCCGACCACCGTCCCCATCCAACCACCCCCTGGACTGGGTAAGGGACAGCAAGTGGCCCATGGGCACTGTCATGGTGCAGCCTCTGTGGGCACCGACTCACCCCTCGCTCAAAGTCATACTCATAGTAAGACAGCTTGCTCTCTGTCAGCAGGAATAGGCGCTTCTTGAAGTTGAGGGGAGATGTTTTCTTCTTCTGCTGTGAGCGCTTCAAGAAGATGCTTTCCAGGATGATGCTGGCCATGTTGGTCCTCCCGGCCTCCTCCGCCCCACGCTTGCCGGGTTGCTGTGGGCAGGACAACACTGACACTGCACCGGCTCAGCTGAAAACCTGCCCACCCCTGGACCTTGCTCAGGTGAGCTCTGTCCCCTGCCTGAGGAGCAGCCAGAGGGAGCTGGAAGCGCCACGGGTGGGGAGGAATCAGCTGCAGAAGTGCATGGGCAGGTCAGTGCAGGGTATTTGCCACATGACCTCTCCTGTCCACACTCCGACGATAGCCTGTGGACCAAGTGAGCACCGTGCCAGCATCAGCTCCCAACGGGTGCTGGAGAGACTCCCCGGACGTGTGGGCAGATAGAGGGACACACACCACAGACAGATAGATGGACACATACCACAGCCGGCCAGAGAGGGGGGAAGCCGAGGAAGCTGTGAGAAGTGTAGCCCCGGGGAGGAGCACAGAGCCTGAGCAGCAACACCCATCAGGCTCTCTCCTCCCCTCCAACGCTGCTGTGTGTTTGTGTGGGCCATTTCCTCCTGCCACACCGCAGAGGCTTTGTGCCAGGGACAGGTTGACTCGGCGGCATGCAAGGGACAGTTCTGGGAGGCCAGTCCCTACAAATCTGTTAGTAGGCCCTGACCCTGCAGCGCTGTGCTGCTCAGCATGGAGTAGCCCCAAAGTCATCCCTTCCCTCTGCCTGTAGCAGTGCAGGAACGGTGCTCAATGCCCTTTCCTGCCCTGCGAGCAGCCTGGCTGGAGGCCAGGCTCATAGGGCTGCCTCCAGCCAGCAGCTAAAGGAGTTAAGCCCTTCTCAGTGAAACATTCCTGATGAGCTTTTCCAGGGATGGTCTATCTGGAAAGGACGGAGGTGAGAGCCTCATATCCCACTGCTGCCCTGCCATCAGGGGTGGTCTGTCCTGGCCTGTTTCTTGAAGCAGCTTGGCCATCTTATGCTGCACCCAGGCACTTGTGACACCCAGACAGTTTCAGCAACCCACAAGGCCATGTGGCTGCAGCTGTAGGCACCTCCTCCTGTGAGGGCTGTAACTAACACTTGTCTCCAGTCTGGACTTATCAGGGAGCTAATGAGCTATGTGGAGCCACTGCTGAACTGTGATCTGTGTCTTGTTCCCCAGCCACCTACATGCTCTTCTTGTCTTTCACCTCCACATTGTTCCCTTTTTTCTCATGTAAGCATAGCCTTGGAGGAAACCTGGGAGAAGCTGCTTCCCTCTCCTGTTGCTCACAGCTCATCTCTGGGGGAAGCTCAGAAGTGGGCTAGAGTCAGGCTCTGAGCTCACCCTGAAACTCCTCTAGACAGCCCATCCACTGCTGCTATGCAAGATGCAGGCATTGGCTCACTTGCCACAGGGACCAGGTAGGGAACAAAGATGGCAGGAGCTGGTCCCACCTTCTGTGCCTCTCTCAGGGACATGCCCCAGCCCTGATGTTGCCCTCAGCCTTCCAGCAGATTCTGCTGCTGCAGTCCTGACCCTGCCCCACTGTGGTGCCTGTAGCCAGGGAGGCTGGGGACAAGCAGGGCTCCCTCTATCCCAAGGTGCCCCCTTCCCTCTTCTAGTGGCCCCTATGGCTCAGGCCTTTCCTGCTTGTCTGGGTGACTAAAAAAAAAAAACCAAAAACAAAAAAAACTTTTAAAATGAGCATCAGAATCTTTCAGAAAATAAACCAAATCAAAACAAACAAAAAAAAACCAAACAACCACCCCCCAGCAGCCTCTGTTGGCTGGAAAGGAAGGAACCTGGGGGACAGAGCTGGTGACCAGAGTGACCACTGGCTGATGGAGGGATGATGTGACCCCAGCATCCCCCTGTAGCCCCATGCCTCTCTATCCCTAATTATAAGATGTGGCTGCTGGTCCTGTGTCTGAAGAGCAGAAGGGCTCCCATTGCCCTCCCTGGCACAGACATGGGCTGATCAGAGCAGCCCTGAGCTCTAGCCCACCCTGACTGCAGTGCTGGGTCCCCAGAAGCTTTACTGCCAGCAATGTCAGGTAGATGGGACACGTCCTCGCTGTGTCCTCTGGGATAGTGCCACCAGAAAGTACAGGGTGCATGGCACAGCTGCCCTGTCACCAGCATTGCCACCCTGTACCCAGCAGGGCACACCCTCCCTCTTCTTGGAACTGCCACTGGCTCTTCCTGTCCCTGCCTGTCCCGAGGGCAGTGGGTGCCTGTCTTTGGGGCAGTGGGTGCTCTGCAGGACTCAGCCCTTCTGCCAGTCATTGCTGCTGTGACAGCGGAGGTGGCAAG
Source organism: Tricholaema leucomelas (assembly GCA_013400475.1). Taxonomy (NCBI): domain Eukaryota; kingdom Metazoa; phylum Chordata; class Aves; order Piciformes; family Lybiidae; genus Tricholaema lacrymosa; species Tricholaema leucomelas. The sequence goes on from WAAF01015166.1 coordinate 407,794, forward strand.
TGGGTGGCTGAAAGCATGTCCTGTGTGTCTCTCACCACCTAACATGACTTCCTGCCACTGTCATATCATGACCAAGTGTGTTCTGACACCATCACCAGGCCCAGCACACACTGGACACCATGCCCTACATGGTCACCCCCACATGCAGTCTCCCTGAGCCCTGCACATGTCCCAGGAAGGAATGGAGCCACCGATGGCTGATGTGGGCTGGTGGAGGTCTAGCAAGCTCGGGGCAAGTGGGAAGGGTGACAAACTCCACAGTCCCCCATGTTTCAGATGCAACCTTGTCCCATGCCCTGTTGCAGCCCCAGAACCTTGGCATCCACCCAATACCCCACACTTTTGCTCCTGTGTGGTCCTGGGGTTCACCGTTGAAGCCTCTGGCACACCACACTACCCTGCTTTGCTGTGCCCTCGTGGCAGCTATACCACTGCAGTCAGATGCTGCCTGCCCAGAGCTGACCAGGCTGTGGGACAGGGCTGAGCTTTCCCAGCCTGGCAGCATGTGGCAGCATGTGGCCTGCAGACAGGAGGCTCTCCTGCCCCCAGCAGGTGCCATGGCCCCCCAGAACCACCGGGCAGGCAAGCAGAGGTGTGAGGCCACAAGCAGATGCCACATGTATGCTCCTGCCTCCTGCTGCCATGGCTCCCCACTAGTGATGTTAATGGGGCCATGCTGGCACCCAGAGTACCACCACCCTCCTGCTCCCCACTGTGCCTCTCCCTGTGCCATATGGACACACTCCCCTGACCACCCAGACCCTGCTGTACTCACCCAGCCCTCCTGCTGCTGCTCCAGCCAGCCGGGCTCCCGCTGCCCCCCACTTGCCCAGTGTGGCCCAGCCTGGCAGGTCTGGAAGCAGAGAGGTACAGCAGAGTCCGCCAAGCGGGGAGGAAGGACGGGGCCAGCCAACCCCACCCTTTCAGTTCTCCTTTTTTTTGCCTTCTGACTCAAAAGTAGCAGCTGTGTTTCCTCCCGGAGACAGCCAGTCCACCTCCATGTGGCTGCCAGGGCTCTGGCTGTGATGGAGGCTCTGGCTGTGGCCAGGGCTTGCCCATCATGGAGGGTGTGGGGAGCCTGGACATGGCTCCAGGAGTGCTGGGCCAGGACTTGGAGACTGGAATACAGTGCTGGGTGAGGGGCAGTGCCATGTCCCTGCTGGCTGCCTGTCCTATGTCTCACACTGCACGTCCCACAGACCCCTCACTGCACTGGCACACCTGCAGGCACAAACCCCCATGCTCTACCCCTGCACCCCCACTCCTCTGCAGCTCTCCACCCTGCTAAGGTAGCCAACAGCATCCTGGCCTGTGTCAGCCAGCAGGATCGGGGTAGTGATTGTACCCTTGTATTCAGCACTGGTGAGGCTGCACCTTGAATATTGGCTTCAGATTTGGACCTCTCACTACAAGGTGCTGGAGTGGGTCCAAAGAAGGGCAACACAGCTAGTGAGGGGTCTAGAACACAAGAGTTGTGAAGAGCAGCTGAGGGACCTGGGGTTGTTTAGTGTGGAGAAAAGGAGGCTTAGGGAATACCTCATTGCTCTCCACATCTACCTGAAAGGAGGTTGTAAAGAAATGAGTTTCAGCCTGTTCTCCAAAGCAACAGTGACAGGATGAGAGGAAATGCCCCCGGGTTGCACCAGGGAAGGTTTAGATTGGGGGAAAAAAGCCTTTGCTACAAGAGCGGTCAGCATTTGAACAGGCTGCCCAGGGTGCAGTCGCCGTCTCTGGGGGTGATCAGAAATCGTGTGGACGTGGCACTTAGGGACAGGGTTTAGTGGCCGTGGTGCTGTTAGGCTGACGGTTGGACCCGACGATCTTAAAGATCTTTTCCAATCGTAACGATTCTTCGTTTCTATGAAAACCCGCACGGCGCGGCACGGCCCGCCGGAGCCGCCGCCTCGCTCTCCCGTCGATAGAGGGCACTGCACGCCCAGTCCCTGGCCGGCCGCTCGCCCGCCCTGCCTGCGCACCTCCTCTCTATGGTCTCTCCGCTTCCGTCTGCTTCCGCTTCCGAGCTGCCCCTTCTCTTCCGGCCGCCGCCGACAAGATGGTGAGTGCTGGCGCAGCGGGCTGGCTCCATCTGCTGACATCCGCGCCAGCGGCGGTTTACTCCGCCCGCCTGAGGCGTAGGCCGCTGCGGCGGATGCTTGGCTGGCGGCTGAAACGGGTCGGGGAGGCGGGGGAAGGCTATAGGCCCGGGGTGGTGGCGCAGGGCCTCCCGGAGGGGAGGGAAAGGAAAGGGCGGCCGGGCTGCGTTCTGTGGCGTCGGGGCAAGAGAATCCCCGGAGTCTGGCGTGGCGGCTCTCCGTCTCCTTGTGCGGTTGGCGACTGTGCTGACTAGATTTCTCCCTGCGCCTCCAGGTGAACGTCCCAAAAACCCGTCGGACTTACTGCAAGAAATGCGGCAAGCACCAGCCGCACAAAGTCACGCAGTACAAGAAGGGGAAGGACTCCCTCTACGCCCAGGGTAGGAATGGGTGCGCGGCAGGAGCCTGGGACACGGCCCACAGGAAGCTGCGTAGGGGCTGGGTAGTCGTACCTTGCACCAGAGTCATGGTTATGTGGGGCAGCTGTGTGACTGGGAGAAGGTGGGATTGCTGCTAACCGGTTGTGCACCTGTAGGCTGAGGTCAGCTGGGAATTAGAAAGGGCATCAGTTCTACTTGGAGCATATCTTGAGTTGCTTATTAAAAAGAACCGTTTTCTCATGCAGGAAAAAGACGCTACGATAGGAAGCAAAGTGGCTATGGGGGCCAGACAAAGCCCATCTTCCGTAAGAAGGTGAGTGTTGTTCCAGGCAGAAGGACCTGACAGTTCCTTAGCAATCCATATGCCTAGCTGAAGATTGCCACTTAAGCCTCTTGTGGCTGTGCAGTGGTCCTTGCGTTCAAGCCATGCCATGGCAGCTCTGTGCAGGTACTGCTGTCTGGGGAGTGTAAGTTCCCAATCCACTAATCTGTGCTGCTCCTGTCTCATGACAATGCTCCTTTTTGGGAGGAGTGACATAACATTTGTTCGCAGAGCAAGCTCTGTAGGGAGCTGTGACACTTAAGGAGAGCTGGGTCTCATTGGAAGTGATCCCTTTAATGGAAAGAGTGTTTTCCGTATTGCCTTTAAAATGCTATGTGGACATCGAAGGGAAAAGGAGGTTGATGCTTGTGTTCTTTGTGTTCTTGAAGTGGTAGTTCACGACTGGACCTTTTGCCAGGTTTGTGAGGCTGTCTTCACTGATGGGTATGATAGAATTGTTCCCGGCAGGTTGAGTAGACAGTATTTTCTTATAGTCCATTGTCTCCAGAGAAATCCCTGTTGCTGAGCCAGTAAATGAGAACTGCTGTGTTAGGCCTTTCCTGAGAGCCTCAGAATAGTGCATTCTACTACAGATGAGCTGCAGAAATCTGCTGTCATCCTTCGCCTTCAGTGTGGATACCTGGAACAAGTCTTGTGGCACTTCTTCCCTCTGTGTAACCCCTGCCAAAGAGTTGGAGGAGGAGGGAAACGTTTGGTATTTACAACAGGGACACAAAATCCGAGGGGCTGATTTGTTAGTTTCTGCATGAACTCTTTAGTTATGCATATAGAGCTCTTTGGCTTTTGGCTAGAAAGTCACTGTGTTCTGCTGGAGATCTTCAGGAAGTCCTCTGAGGGAATAAAAAAAACTTACTCTGCAGTCTCTCAAGTTGACTTTTGGCACTAAGTGGGAAGACCTTGTAAAAGTGCTTCTGTGAGCAGGGTGCACAAGGCAGCTGTACTGTTCTGCAGTTTGGCACTCTCCACCTGGACATTGCCATGCTCATTGCTCTTTTCTTCCCAGTCAGCATTATGTGTGTGATTGGCTGAGGTGTACAGCTGGTGCTTACAGCTCTTCAGCTGCTGCAGGAGCCTTGCAGCTTTGAATTCTTCCCTCTATATTCTTTTGAGTTTCATCTAACTTCTCAATAGCCACAAGTCTGCATTGAGCACGTTATGATGCTGCTCCAGTTGTTCTGCTTCCAGGTGTTTCTTTTGCTCAGCTTTCTGCTGAATTTGTCCTGAGCACTGTTAGTGTTCTCCCACCCTGCAGAAGCACTGCTGGCACAGACTTTATTCCAGCGTGGCTCATCTCTGCAGGGAACCAGCTCTGCTCCACTGAGGGCTTTTGCCGGTGCCCTTTGTCATGAAGGTACAGACCACTGTACTCTAATGGTCCTTAAGCTGCCACCATGTTTCTAATGGAGGGAGCCCAACTCTGTTGATAATCAGAGAACAAGCTGCTCAGTCTCTTAAGTGCAGATAAGGTTTTTCTGAGCAGCAGTTTGCCTGCTTCTGAACATTCTGTTTATTGACACAAATAAATACTTGATCCTCCCCTCCCAGGCTAAGACCACAAAGAAGATTGTGCTGAGGCTGGAGTGTGTGGAGCCTAACTGCAGGTCTAAGAGGATGCTTGCCATAAAGAGGTGCAAGCATTTTGAACTGGGTGGAGACAAGAAGAGAAAGGTAGGTTTGTGTAGTGGTAGTGGTTTAGAAATGGTGGTGACATTGAGTGGTGAATGAACTCACTCTTTCTCTTCCTTCTTACAGGGCCAGGTGATCCAGTTCTGAGGTCCTTCCTACGTGTTGTTAGGAGCTCTATTAAAGTATTTGGAAGTGATACATTGCTTGGTTTTGTGTCTTGCCTTGTTGATTGAGTTGGACTTGAAAGTACATCAGCCCAACAGGATGGGGTTGCTTGCAAAGCTGCTTGGTAAGTGAACAGTTCATGATCAGAAGGCTTTTGAAAAGGACTTGCTGAAGGCTAAGATCTCCTTAATGTGCTCCCAAGAGGTGGTTTAGAATGTCCTTAGAGTCTGAGGCTCTGATGGCTTTTTGCACCAGTGGCTTATCTGTGAGCATTGTGCTGCTGCTGCTCTTCCTCAGGCTTCTTCATGAGCTTCCATGGTAGAAGGCTGTCTTCAGAAGGGCCTCCTCTACATTTCTGCAGCATTCAGAATTTAAACCAGTTTGTGTCTCTGTTAACACTGGTTGCATTTCAGGAATGCTGTGGTGTATTTGGATTGGTAGATGAAGTAATGATTGAAAAAGAAAAGCAGAACTGCATGAGTAAGCCTTTTTGCTTTCCAGGCCCTTTCCTGAGAGGCAGGTAAGAGCCATCAAACCTAAGCAGTGGTTTCAACACAGTAGGGACCAGAGTAGTCCAAACTCGCCCAGTCAGCCCCTGCACTTGGCTGTTGGCCCCCCTTTACAAACAGGGAACAGCCTGAACACATGAGCAGCCAGGAGCTTAGTACCAGGGGCTTCACCTGATGCAGTGTCACCTGCACCATTAGGCAGGGCATTAAGTGCTGCACCAGCAGGTGCTTGCATGCTGTGGCCACGACCATTATGCAGTGGCTGTGAACGTGTAGTCTCTCAGAGACACAAGGGACAGCTTCATGCCCATGGGTCCATCAGCTCTATGTTGCCACACTGGCAGTGATGGTGTGACAGCCCTCGGCAAACTGCCCCAAGTCTTAATTGCTGTTGGTTCCTCTCAGGACTTTCCTTAAAGCTCAGGCACAGTCCTGAAGTTCTGAACGGGTACCAAGAGAGGTACACTGCAGGGCAGCCTACCCTGGGCTTTGATGGGATCATCCACTTGAGGCAGCACTGTGCTGCCTGGGAGTAGAAGTCCGCTCAGCAGGTGTTGGGGATGCACTGTAGAGCTCTCCTAAGGAACAGAGCTGGGGGATGGAGGAACCCCTCTTCACATCTCCATAGGGACTGGGAGCACTCAGTTCCTGAACAGCAGCAGAATTTGTATTCTGGTTTGTTCAGTGCTGCCTGATGTGATTGGCATTATCAGACTCCCAATGCTTAAGCCTCTGCCCGTTGAGATGGATTGTGTGGCTGCATCACATCTTTACTGAGCACTCTGTAGGAATTGTGACAAATGTCACAAGAGCTTAGTGACTGGAACAAACTGGCCTGTTTCCTACAGTGGAACTCAGAAAAAGCTTAGTCTTTCGAAGGGACATTTTAATCAAAGTGCTTAATTGCAGAAATAGGAACAAGCCCAAGATACCCTGATTGTGTAGTAGTCAGAAGAGAACGTGCTTGTAGATGATAGTTGCATAAATGATTAAGTATCCATCTTCTGTCTCACAAGGACCTGTTCCTCAACCTAATGGCTACTGCCTGGAAAAGAAAGCACACAGGTATTTTTTTGAAGGCAGCTCACTGAGCAGGGGGATTCCAGTGGTCCTATGAAGGCTGGAGATAAAATTGTCACACACATGGAAATGACAGCCACTGCTGAGAGAGACTTCAAGGGTAAGAAGCTGAGTCCTGATACTTAATAACATTTATAGTAATACTTAATAACATTTATAGTATACAGGCGTCGAGAAGGTAGCTACTAAGAAGTGACTGAACCCAGTCCCTGAGATGTAACAAGACAGAAGTCAGAGGTCCGTGCTCTGAGGAGAGCATTGGGTGGAGCAGCTTTTTTTTACTGTTGGAACTGTGTGCCTCAGCCTGGCAAGGCAAGAGCAAGGCAGCCCTGTTGTCCCTGAAATGTTCAAGCTGAGCTGCGAGATGCTGCATGCATCCTTTGCTTTGGTTGGTAGTGAGTGTTATCAGGAGTTTCTGCCCTGCTGGGGCCCTTACAGCCCCTTGGAGAACAACTTAGTTGAAATGCCAGAGAAAAGGCAAACAGGAGAAGCAGCATCACTTTCTCTGTTACTTCTTGGTGTTGGAAGAGGAGAAGCAGCATCCCTTTCTGTTACCTCTTGGTGATAGAGTGATGGGTGTGTGTCCTGTTAAGCTGAAGGTTTGAAGTCCATGTAGAAGCACTTGAACAGTGAATGCCTGAGGACAAAGGCAGCCTGCTTGGAGGAAGGAGACAGGCTCCTTGGGATAAGCTTAGGCTGTCTGAGGCTCACACAAAGTTGTCTCCTATAGTGGCACTATTTTCAGCAGCACAGTCCCTGTTGGGTTCACCTCCACACTTAGGGAGGAGACCCAGCTGTAAACCCCCCAGTCCCTGCTGGCTGGCAGGAGCTGCCAGACTGAGCAGGCTGGGTTGCAGGCTAGCCCATTGCCCAGGATGGAGAGGGAGAAGGTGAAGTTCTGGGGTCCCCCAATCTCCTGCTGGTTCAGCACTGCCACGGCATAGGCTTGGCCCGACAAGGGCCTTTCCCACAGCTCAAAGTTCTTGTCCTGCCAAGAAGAAAATAAACCCAGGGCTTGTGTTAGGGGAGGCAGAACCCTTGGCCTTCGTGTCTGTCTGCTTTGGCAGGCTCGGGAACAAGTGGGCACTTTGGGCTCTTGTTCCCAAACCCTGAGCACTCCTCCATACCCAGTGTGTCCCCCATGCCCTCTTTCTGAGAAGGCTGGCTGGCTGTGCCACATGCTGCCCCCCAGCCTGGCCCTGCCATACCTTGGTGATTCTGTATCCCTGCTTGCCCAGCGAGTCTTGGTTGATGGCGATGACCTCTTTGTTCTGGAGCAGCCACTTAGCCCCGGGACTGATGTGCCGCAGGTCATTGGACATGAAGAGGGGAGCTGCCATGATAGCCCACATTGCCATCTGAGTCACTGCCTGGTCCCAGCTCAGCCCAAAGTTTCCAATCACCAGCTGTGACAAGAAAACAAAGATGCCTGGTAACGCTGCCTGCCAAGGAGAAATTGGGCCAGCCTGAGCACTGGTAAATGACAGGATGCTGAGGGTGGGCCCCCTATTTGGGACTGGTTTAGATAAGCTGAGTGCTAGGAGCAGGACCAGCTGGTTGAGAAAGGCAAGGCATGACTAGTGTGGCAATTTAGGATGCACAACTGGTGGAGGTAAAGAAGGAGCTGGGCAGCTTTTAGGAATTTGCTTTTGGATGCAGCTATTCCTTGCACTGCTGCCACCCAGGGGTTTTCCCTCTAGTGGGAGACTGCCATGCTTGTGCTCAGAACTGGCATTGCTGGTAAGGTCTGTATTACACAGGGACAGTGGTACTGTCTAGCTCTCATTCTCTTTCCAGTCAGAGATCCTCTCAGGTTGCTGATCTAGAGGTGCCATCAGAGCCACTCCCCTCAAATGTTTCACCCCCAGTTCTCTCCCTTCCCATTCTTCTCAGCTTGCAGCTGAAGAGAGGATTTTTTTGCTGGTGCTTAATGAAGGTGGATGTTGCTCTACTTAACCATGTCAGGATCATTCCAGCCCCCTGGCCCAGCTATCTTCACAATGCTGTCCTGATGAAGTGCTGTCCAGTCCAAGATACTCTTGATGCTGGTCCAAGAATCGTAGACATCAAAGAAGTTCCTCCAGTGATTGCAGTACTGTTTGATCTCTGTGTAATTGGGCTGCCAAGACCACCAGTGTGATTAGCCAGAGAGCTTAGCTGTACAACAACAATGCCATTCACAAGGCTAGACTGGATTAGATATAATATGAGGAAGAACTATGGTAACACCTTCCATTACCATGTGCATGTTGGTTCCCTAGGATGCCCTGTGCCCAGTAACTCCAGTCTGCCACACTCCAGACAGACAACACTATTGATTCCCCCAGGAGAAACCTCTGCCTATCAACTCTGTTGGGAAATTCCTTTGAGTGCTGTTTTACTGAAGGTGCCATGGGGCCAGTGGGATTAAAGTGGACATCCTAGTCAGTGCTACCATGTCTTGGGTTACACCCTTTGGTGATTAATGCATTTAACTCCCAGTGGGAGGAAATGGCACCATCCTGCCTTGATGGCACAGCGGAAGCCAGCTATGGGTGGAGAGCAGCATGCTGGTCATGGCCCCAGCTGGCAGAAATCTGTTGGTAAACAATGACAATAAATCCTATTGAGTAGGCTGTCTTAAAGTCTCCTGGTCTCTAGAGGTGACAGGCTGACTCTATAGCACTTTGTATCCAGGAGGAATAACACTGAGCTCTCCACTAGCTGTGTTTGCACTGCCAGTGACTTTTTTTTTGTGCTTCATCCTGCAGGATCCTAATGCTTTTCAGCAGAGTAATGACTCAGCTCAGGTATATTTCAGACCTCTAGAGGAAAAAGTGGTTTTCTTTTACCTTACAGTCCTGTTCTCAGTCAGATCAGCAAGCAGCCAGTTTCTCAAGAGAGTGTTTTGCAGTTTGAATTCTTTTCTGCTCTTCCTGATTTTACCCCCATGCTAAACCTTCAGAAACACTCCTTACCTGCTGCATGGGCCTCAAGTAGAAAGGCCACTCACAGGAGTACACAATACTCCTTCCAGTCTTGTTCAGGGCTAGAGACATGTGCTTGTAACCTAAAGGAAGAGGACAAATGCAGGTTACACAATCTCCTTGCTCACAGAGGAGCTAATCCAGTGTCTCAGGTTCAGGTTTCAGTTCAACTCTTGCAAAATCATGGCTGAGATGGCACAGGAAGGACAGGGGAGTGCATAGTCTGCAGCCAGGCTCTTGCCTGCCAAGGACAGGTGAGTGTTCTGCTACAGGTCATGGGCACACTTGCTGCTCTGAGACTGCTGATCTCTGTACGTGGAGCCATGGGAAGAGGCTGCAGTTTGCTCTGTGGCCTTTCCCTGGGGCAGTACAAGTCGATAGCTATCAAGCTGCTCAGTGCAGCTTTGCAAGGTAATGCTGCTGGAGTATGTTCTTGTGAGGCATTTGCACCATATGGAGTGGGCAGGAATGCAAAAGCAATCGTTTTTTTCCTGCCCTTGTCCTCAGACAGCCCTGCTAAGTCCATTTTAATCAGCAGAGAGGGAATGAGAAGTTTGCTCTCTGCCCTGGAACTGCTTCAATACAACTGGATTGTATCTGGGTTACACATGTGATCCAACAAGAGCTTTTGGCTCAGCTGTCACTTACGGTGCTGTGTTCCTGGCTGTGGCAGCTGACATATGCCCCACCAACTGGCTTCAGCGGGGATGTCGCTTTGCTAGGTTCTCCCTGCCAGGCAGAGCCAGGATCCCTGCTGCCAAACACTGGTGCTGACTGTGCCAGCAGAGAGAACTTGGTTGGGAGAACATGGCCCTCAGAGCTGTGTTGTTCTTCCTGCAAATCTGCTCCTGTGGCACTGGGATTTGCTCATGATTGCAGAGTCTGCAGCCAAGGCCCCTTGGCACAGTGAGCTACTGAGCTTTCAGCTGCTGACTTGCCAGCCTGTCTGCAAATTGCTCCTGAACTGAGATTTGCACATCAAACCCCCAGCAGGATTTTCATGCCAGAATTCCCTTCTTTTTTTCCTGTTAAAAGCCCTGATAACTGCCCTTTTTGTGGCTGACACAAGCTATTCTAGCTTCAAGCTGATCTGTGTTGACGTGGCCTCACCAAAGGGATTAAGAGTTAAGTGTGTGAGATGCTTTGAGTTCTCCAGTAAAGGCAGTGCAGAAGGGTAGAGCCTCTGCCTGGTTAAGTGCTGGAGCAGTGGTCTGCACAGAGACACCCCAGAGAACAGTGTTGATGTTTCTGTGCTCAGCACAATGCAGTCTGGTGTGAGAAAGCTGCCTTTTGAAGGTCTGCACACTACTGAAAGCTCCAAGAGGCTGAACAGGTCAAAATCATTTGAGCTAGCAACAACCAGTACCTGGGCTGGGAAGCAGAGTCTCATACCTGCTTTTTGTGAGTGATTCCCCTACAGGAGTATGCTCTGGGAAAAACAACTCCCTGGATCTCACCTTGGGCCTAGAATTGCTGCTGCCTGCAGAGTATTCCCACCCTGTGGCACAGGGTTGCCTTGAGCCCACAGATACCTTCTGCAAGGAGCTCCAGGGTGCCAGAGTTGCAGCCATCAAACTTCAGCAGGTCCACACCCCAGGAGGCAAATGTTTGGGCATCCAGGTCATAGTGGTTGTAACTCCCAGGGAAGCCAGCACATGTCTTGTTCCCAACGTCACTGTAGATTCCCAGTTTCAACCCCTTGGAGTGAACCTGTGCTTATAGACAGAAAACGGGAATGGGGCATCTGTGGGGCAGGAGGAAGAGGAGTAGGGCAGCAAGGGAAGCAGAATACTGCGGTGACAGGCAGGGCTTTAGCTCAGCCCCACTCAGCTGCTCCCCACCCAGCCTCCACTCTGCTCCCAGCACTCACGTAGTCAGCCAGCTTGCGGATCCCGTTGGGGAACCGTTTTGGGTCAGCCTGGAGCCTGCCTTGATTGTCCCGGGTCGGGGCCATCCAGCAGTCGTCGATGCAGACGAACTCGTAGCCCGCGTCCCTCCATCCCTCGGCAGCCATCACATCGGCAATCTCCACAAAGAGCTGCTCGCTGGGGACGGGGAGGGAGGATCAGGAACACAGTGGAGAGAACGTGGCAGCCTGATCTCTTGCACCGAGAGGGCAACCGGTGTGGCCTGTCCAGCGAGGGGTTGGGCCAGCGTCAGCACCCAAACAGCAAAGCAGCAAAGGGGTGCGACGAAGGCTCCGGCTCCGGGCCCAGCCTGCCTCTCTGCCTTGGCACAGGGATGGCACACTGGGGCGCCAGGGGACAGGGCACCGTGCCGGCACGGCTGTCCCCAGTCCTGGCACTCGGCTGAGCTGCCGGTACTTGGGCTCCCCTGGGGCCAGTACCCCCTGCCCCACTTCGCTCTCGGGACAACCCCGCCCGCCGGCGGCGATACCTGACACAGCGACGCGGGTCGGTGGCACAGTCGGTGGCGCAGAGGAAGCGCTCCCAGTGCAGCCAGCCCATCGGCGGCGTCCGTGCCAGCCCGTTGTCCAGTGCCAGCGCTGCCGCCAGCGCTGCCAGGGCCGAGAGCAGCGCCCGCCATGCCGCCGCCATAGCCGCCGCACCGCTGGGCTGTCCGGCCGGCCAATCGCCGAGCCGCTGGGCTGTCCGGCCGGTCAATCGCCGAGCCGCTGGGCTGTCCGGCCGGCCAATCGCCGAGCCGCGCCCGCCACGCCTCCGCCAATCCCAGTAGCGTGTGTGCCGCGCCACGCCCTCTCCCGCTCGGTCACGTGGGGCGCGGTCACATGAGCGAGACGGCAGGGCGGGTGGTGGCCGTGCGGGTACCTGCGGGGGGTAGCGGCACCGGCACCGGCACCGGGCTGCCTTTCTCCGGCTGCTGTACCGAGGCCCCGTGTCCGAGCAGTCCGGAGAGGCCAGTCTGGGGCTGACCCGAGCGCAGGGGCGGTGGCTTTGTGCGTGCTCCGTGGTATCAGCGCTGACCGTCTGAGCAGGCGGTCCTGTGGAAGCGGCGTTTGTGTCCCGTGGTCCCGGGGCTTGGGTTTGAGTCCGTTCTTCAGCCCAGCCTCAAAAGCTCTTGTGAGCGGCTCCTCAGTGAACCCTCTGAGGGAGCGCTCGTCCTCGCTGTGCCTTTCCTCCCCTTCTCTTTCTCTTTCCTCTTGTGTCACCACTGCTCTTTTAACCAGTCTGGGTTCTTTCACCCCTCTGAGACCCTCTGCCAGGTTCATCTTCCTCGTTTTTACCTTAACCATGACAGTTTGTCTGTCGTCAGTGGAAGAAAAGTGATTTAGTGTGCCAGCGTTTGTTCAGACAGTGTCTTTTGTCCTGCCTGTCCTGGCTACCTGAGCTGTTTGGGGCTTAAGGGTCTCTTGAGCCTTCTGCTGTGCTGTGGAGCTGGCAGGGTCTCTGCTGTGAGGTCAGGATGTTGTGTGGTACTGTAGGTTGGAAGGTAAGGAAGGGTAATTGAGTTTTTGCAGAGCTTGGCTCTCTTCTTGTGGAGATCCAAGGATCAGAGTGAAGCCTAAGGCTGTATCCAGCATTGGCAAGAGGCCGATTCAGAGCTGGGGTGTGGCCAGGCTGTTCACTGTTGCTCTGCCTGCTTGTAGAGACCCCTGATGGGCTGGATCCAGAGTGTCTCTGCCCATCCAGAACTTTGCACTCAAAGACTCTGATGTCTCATTAAACAAGTTCAGCCACAAGAATGAATCATACTTGCTGAGCATCACCCCGTTCGCACCAATAAAATCAGCTTGTCCGGGGGTTGAGACAAGAACATCTGAGAATGCAGGACACAGAGAGCTTTAAGTGCCCCCTGCATCCCAGTCAGTGTTGAAATGAACCCCAAATTTAGTCCTTTTTTTGGTTTGTTTTTTTTTTTTCAGGAGTCACACAGGTGTGGGCAGTGCTGAGCCTCATCCTGCTGAAGGTATCAGCATCTGCAGCACATGTGGCCTGTCAGGGGGGCCAAGGCAATAGTGAGAGCAGTGGGAAATGGGAAACAAGGAGCCAATTCTTCCCTGCTGTACATCTCCCCCAGGGCTGGACCAGCCCCTGCAACCCCGCTGGAGCTCCTACATCGCGGTTCTCGCCATAGCAGGAGGAGGGGAGCTGGATGGGACCGCTGGGGCTGCCGTGGCTCTGGTCACTGGCTACTGCTGCTGCTGGAGCGCAGGGCCGTTGAGGCATCTCGCTAGGTGTCCTCCCATCCCTGCTCTGTGCTTCCGAAGAACAAAAGCTCTTCAGAGACAGCGATTTGATAATTGCTCCTTGTTTCAATGCCAGGGTCCTCTCCCTGCCCCTTGAGGGGCCGAGGCGCAGAGGCTTCTCAAAGTTGGGCAAAACAAGCCACTTGGGGAGCTGGAAAACCTCGTTTTGTTTTCGCTTGTGTAAAAGCACAGGCCAGAGCCAGGCAGTTATCCTGTATTCCCAAGGCCATGGGAGCACTCTGGGGCTGATCCCTGCTTGGCTCTAGGCTCCCTTGCTGCCCCTTGCCAGCTGTCCTGCCTGCCTCCAGGAGTACATGGCACACTGAGACTTCTTGGACTGGGGAGTATGTGGGGTGCCCCATAGCCTGCATATGCTTGCTGATCTCCCCTGAGCAGCACAAATTGGTCCCAAAGTGCTGCTGGGGGCAGGGGTGTGGATGTGACTGTGGGGGGGTGAGGTTTGATGGGGCACTGGTGGAGTCCCTCTGAATGGGCAGAGGTGACAGGCTGTGGTGTGATGCTGCAGCTTAGATGGCAGGGGTGTGATGAGGGCCAAAGTGTCCTTTGGGTCCAGAGACAACTCTGAGGGGCACCACTGGCACAGCTGCACTGAGGGCTGGCTGCTGGCATAGCCATGCAAAATGAGCACCCTGCACCCTGTGGTGGAAGGATCCTGCCCCTGTGGGGCTAGTCACAGGAGGTCTACAGTCTTGTAAGGGCCCTGTGCACCATGCCATGGCACAGAGTACTGTGTCCAGTTTTGGGCTCTCCAGTCCAAGAGAGACAGGGAAACCCTGGAGAGAGTCCATGGAGGGCTACGAGGGTGGTGAGGGGACTGGTGCTTATCTCTTAAAAGGAGACCTGGGGCTCTTTAGCCTGGAAAAGAGAAGGCTGAGAGGGGATCTTATAAATGCATATGAATATCTGAAGGGTGAAGATCATGAGACTGGGACTGGGTTCTTTTCAGTGGTGTCCAGTGATAGGACAAAGGACAGTGGGTACAAACTACGACACAGGAGAACTTGATCTTGAGAACTTCCTTCACTTTGAGAGTGCAGGAGCACTGGAGCAGGCTGCCCAGAGAGGTTGTGGAGTCTCCTTCTCTGGAGACTTTCAGAACCCACCTGGATATGTTCCTGTGTGGCCTGATCTAGGTGAACCTGCATTAGCAGGGGAGGTTGGAGTAGATGATCTCCAGGGGTCCCTTCTAACACCTACCATTTGTGATTCTGTGTTTCTGTGGCTGGTTCCCAACATGGGCACTGCCAGCCCAGCTCCTGGTGCCTTCTTGTGCCTTGGTTACCTCATCTGTAAGGGGCAGCCCTGGCCTGCTCAGGACTGTCTGGATGACTTTGGAGCGTGACCTTTTCTATTAAAAAAAATCTGTGTGCAGGCATCACTTGAAGGGTGCTGAGTGCTCAGAGCCCCAGCAGAGCTGTTGCTTGGTCTTGCTGCATCGAACTCACCTGGTTCTGAACCCAGGGCTGTGCTGCCCCTAACCTGTGTATGCCTGTGGCTGCTCAGCCCTGGGTGTGCTGTTGGCAGGCTGTCAGGAAGCTGCCAGTGCTGGTGATGCTCGTTTTACTGTCTGGGAGTCCTGTTAACCTGGTGTAACTCCATTAACTTCCATTTAAAGCAGCAATTAACTTAGCCACGGCGCTTGGTCCTGTGCCCACAGCTGCTTCCCGTGGTGGCTGAGATACATCCCCCAGTGCACAACCTCGGGCAGAAAGTGGAAAGCTGACTGTCTGAAGGCTTTGCTGGGGGATGAAGCCACCTTGGCTGCCCCCTGGTCACACTGTGACCTGCAGGAGAGCATGGGAATCAGCACCCCAAGCCTGGGTGCTGCTACTGTCCCACAGATGTGGGCACTCACTGGAGCTGTGTGATGGAGGGCAGTGACAGCCCTGCAGCTGCGTGGGTGTCCCAGCAGCTCTCAGTCTAAACTAAGCTGCTAGGAGGACCAGGGATAGGGGCTGAGTGCTGTTCTGCCCCTAAAACTGCTTCCAGAGACACCCAAACCACAAGTGTCTGTGGTGCCTTGTGGCAGTGTCCCCAGCAGCAAGGCTCTTTCTCCTCCTGTGACCAGCACATGGGACCTGGGAGCTTTAGCTGAGGAGGATGTGTTGCATTTGTACCAGTCTATTTTCTGGGAGCTGCCAGTTCCCTGTGCCAAGTGAATTAGAGCTGACTGCAGCATTTATCCCTTCAGCAAGTGCCAGGTGCCCAGACCTCACAAGGGAGAGAAAGGAGAGCAAGGAGTGAAAGTGAAGAAACCAGCACATCACCCTGGTGTGAAACAGCTCTCCCCTGGGCTCTGCCCTTCTCTCAGCCTGGGGTGGGGACAGGAGTAAAACCTCAGGCAGTTTGGTTTGTCCTATCTGAAGAACACCCCCAGCACCAAACTAGCATGGGTGTACCTCACTTTCTCTCCTCCCCACTGTAGAAAACCCTGCTGGGGCTGGGTGGGTGATGGAGCTGCGAGGTACCAACAGAGCCAGTCTGTGAAACTTGGCCAGGAGGACAGAAGGAGATTGATGTTGGCTTGGGTGCTTGGCCTTCAGCTGCAGGCTCTGCCTGCCTCTGTGCCAGCTGGGGACAAAAGTGCCAGCCCTGGATGGCACCACAGGGCTGGCGTAAGTCCCCTTGGGACAGCTGACAGCTCTCTGAGGCTGGCACCCACCCAGCAACTGGCACGAAGGGGCTGTGCAGGGAGGCTCACCCATCAGGGTGCTCACCCATGTTTGGATGTCTGAGCTCCACCACAGAGCTGGAGCCCCTCCAGCCCCACATCCATCCCACCATGGGTCCTGTCCCCTGGCCAAGCCTGGATGTGGAGGAAAGGAGCTGGGATGACCTCAGGGAGCACCCCCACAAAGCTGGGAGAGAGAGCAGAGTTTGGGGCTGGGAGCTCAGGGAGGTGGGGGTTCCTGCTTAGCCTTGCTGGCATCTCCTGTGAGGGAGATGAGACCTGACAGTCAGCACTGCAGGATCCCTGGCAGAAAGAAGCCCTCAGCACACCGCTGAAAACCCAAGAAAAGCTTTATTTGTGTAGGAAGATTGATGCTGTTTAAAAACCCATCGCTGTTAGAGGGTGGCTTGGCCACTCAGCACCTACGAATGACGCCCAGGTGCTGGCACCTCCCTGTTCAGTGCCACCTAGGGGACATAGATGCCAGGCAAGCCATGGAGAAGAGGTGCACCCCTTCCTTTGCCTCCAAATGGGGTCTCTCAAGCTGAAGTCTCAGAAGCCAGGCCTGGACGAATGGTGGAGCCCCGTGGGGACCCTCTGCAGTGGGGAAGGCATGCGTGGCAGTGGGATGGAGCTGGCTCAGCCTGTCCTGGTGGGCCCTGGGCATGACGTGAGGCTGGATCTCCCCCTGCCCCATTTGTGAAGTGCTGCATGCAGCTGAGTGTTCTGCAGGATTTGTGGCGTTGGCCAAGGGGGTGCAGGGCTTTGCTTCTGCTGAGTCTTGCGAGGGAGTGGGTGATGCCAGCCTGAAGAGCACGGCCAAGGGCCACGGTGTGAGTTTCTGCCTGGATATGGCTTCATCAGACAGTGCCAGCCTCCCACCCATGTGCCCCTGCCCTGCAGGGTTCCCTTTTGCATTGCCAGGTGGGTCACTGGGGCTTTCACTGTGCCATAGTGACACCGCAGCCTCCAAGGAAAGGGGTAGATCCCATTTCCTTCCTACCCTGCCTGGAAGACCCTGGGCCCCCTTCTGCACTCAGAGTCATGAGAACACAGACCCCACTGGCCTGGGAACCCTTTGGGCTGACTGTGAGCAGAGAGAAAAGAGAGCATCAACACGTTTCTCTCTGTAGGACCTACATAAACATCTCCTACTGCTTTTATTTCCTGCTAAGCACAGAGCATATCCAGGTCTGGAGAGCTGGAAGCCTTGCTGAGCTTGTCCTGTTGAGATTTTGGATGCTCTTTTCCCTGTTGGAGGAGCAGTGAGGGGCACCATGCCCGGGGTTGGGGTGGAGAAAAAGCTACGGAACAGGGCAGTTACCTCTGTCTCTTTGCTGTACTGTGATGCTGTGGGAATGCAGCATCTGGGGATGCCATCACTCCTCCAAAATGATTGGCCAAGCTGCCCTCACTACTTTAATCCAAAAAAAATCTCCCTTAGAAGATGAGCTGTGGGCCCTAGCCTACAGATAGTGCCAGTGCCAGTCAGTCCCCAGTGCCAAGCATCTCCCATCTGCAGCTGCAATGGCCATCTGCACCCCTTCACCGTCAGTGGATCTGGGCTCACCTGCTGCCTGCCTCACGGCTGGTGTTTCCTCAGAGGAGATGGAGCCTCCTGCTCAGTGTCCCTGACACAGTACTGGAGACATCATGAGCAGGTCTGGTCTGTGCAGGGAGGGAAGCTTCCCTGACCTGCTGCGTTGCTGTGCATTGGAGCTGGCTGGGGGCTGAAGAGGCCCTGTCTGTTCCCAGGCTGGGGGCTATGGGGTCATAGCCAGCACTCCCCACCGTCTGGGTGCAGGCAAAGGTGCTACCTGCTGTTCTTTGCAACTGAGCTCTAGGCCAGGGAAGGAGAGAGGATTGCAGCCTCCTGCCTGGCTGCTTGTGGCATACACCTCAGTGATACAGCCATCCTGGGGATGCAGTAGCCTGGCGTGGAAGATGCAGAGAGGTGAAGGGGGTTTGGCTGGAAGGTGGTGTGCCCTGGCCACCACCTTTGCAGCATGCCAAAGTACCGGGGGCTCCCTTGTGCCACGGTAGTGCAGCATCCCTGCGTACTTGGGGCTTCCCTGGCAGCACAGCATCCCTGGGTAATTGGGGGTGACACCATGCAGGAGGAAGGAAGGGTCTCTCCAGCTGACCATGGGGACTTGGGGTTGCTAATCCCCCACCTCCCTTGGTGCTCCAGCATCCAAAGAGATGTGGGGGGCTGACACATGTCCAGGCTCCAAAGCCCTCTCCCCCAGCTGTGCCACTGCACCAGGCCAGAGGACAACATGGTTCTGGCTGAGCTGGTGGCGCCAGGGTGCACTTGGAGGGGTCAGACTGGGAGGCAGTCATACTTTTCCAGCCCTCAGGGCATTGAGTGGATGTCCTCTGAGCGCAGCACTTTGTAGACGACCCAGTAGAAGATGTTGAAGACCAAGAAGGTAAAGGGGAAGATGGCTCTGGAGATGGTGTCGATGCGCTTGGCCCGGTTGATGTAGCGCCTGTGGAGGCTCTCTCCCTCCCGCAGCAGCGTGCTGGCTGGCATGGGGCTGGTGATGCCAGGGCCTTCTCCAGCCCCATCCTTTGGCTGCAGGCAGTGGCTCAGTCCATAGCCTCGCAAGTAGAAGCGACTCTCTCGGGCAAGCTCTTCCTCCTGGAGAAAGGACAGGCTGTCAGCCAGGGCAGCTGGTGGGCACCAGTACTGCAGGGCGAGCAGGTGTCTGTGGCTGCACAAACCCTCCTGCTGGGCAACGTGATCGAGTGAGTGCCCACTGCAAGGCTGGCTGGTTTTCCACAGAGCCCAAAGCATGCAGGCAAAAGCACAGGGCCAGAGGGCTGCAGGCAGAGGCAGGCAGCAGTGTGCTTGGTGTCGAGGGGACAGCCCTGACCGACTGCCCTGCCTGTATTTTAAGGGTGCATCCAGGGGCAACCCCAATCTTTGCAGCCTGACACTGATCCACCTCTGGCCTCCTCCCAGCTCCAGCTCCAGGGCTCAGGAAACCCAGCTCTCCAGCAGCTGGGGGAACAGGGCTGAGCTGGGGTGGGGGAAAGTGGGCACACGGGGGTGCAGGAGATGTGGGTTGCATAGGGATGTGGGGTGCAATCGAGTGCAGAGCACTTAAGGGTGCAGGTTGCATTGGGGTGCAGGCAGTTTAAGGGTGCAGGCACTGATGTGGCAGCCATTTTTGCTGCAGGGTGGAAATGTGTCAGTGAATAGCAGGGGCAGACTGGGCAGGGATGCAGGAGCCTGGTTATCACCAGGGCTTGCAGGACCAGGGCCTTCCAGTCCCTCCCAGGGCCCAGACCTCCATTTCTCCCTATGGCTTCTTGGCAAGGACTGCCCAGTGCAGCAGAGAAGGGAGTCTGAGAGAGCTGGACTCCTTGCTCGTCTCTCCGTGCTTGCTTATCCCATCTCCCTCCATGCTGGTGGGGGTTGCAGGGAGGGCAGTGTGCCCATGAGGCTGCATGCCCATGACAAGCCTGCAAAAGTGCCATGAGAGCCAGGTGTCTGACCTCAGCCCCAGGTAGCAGCCAGCTGCCACTGTTCATGGCACAGCCCTCCTTGCCTTGCAGCCCATTGGGTGCCAGCTCTGGTGCCCATGCTCCTCCCCACCAGCACACCACTGTGATTTGCCTCATCCTGTTCTTTTATTCTTGTGGAGGGTTGTGTGTGGAAAGGACCAAGCCCAAGCTGCACGTCTGGCTTCTCTCTGAGCCCTCGTGCCACTTGGTGCCTGTGGCTCATTCCATCCGTGCCCTGCCAGTGGGTCTGTCTGCAGTGGGTCTCTTCTGCTGCAGGCTCGCCCTAGCCCACATGAAGCCTGGATACCGGATCCCAAATGCCATCTCTGACCAGCACTGCCCTCCAGACTGCGGAGGGCAGCCTGCCCGCTGAGGTCAGCGCTGAGCGGGCAGGGGTGGGCTCTCATGCGGGGAGCGTCTGTCCTGGCATCTTGATTTAACTCGGCAATCCGCCGGCTAAGCAAGATCCCTCAGCGGGAGCAGCAGCCGCGGCTCAGATTGCTGAGCTCTCGTTTGCAGCAGTTTTATTACCCTGCCCCAGGCTGAGTGCTTGGGGCTGCCCCGGGAGATGCTCTGGAAGAAGGCTGGGGTGCCCTGGGGGTCAGCAGCCTTTTATCCATCCATCTCCAGCAGCCCCAGCCAGTGTGTTTGGGGGACTGGGGGTGCTGGTCAACCCAGGTGGGTCCCTCTGGGCTGGGTGCAGGGAGCTCCCTAAGCCTGGCTGTGTAGGGTCTGTGGGAGGGATATACCATTCGGCTGCAGCACCTGGGTGACGCTGTGTCAGGCACCGCTGCCATAGGAGGAGCTGTGGGCTCTGCAGCGTTCTGCTTCCTCTCTGATCCAACAACAACAAGGGGTGCTTCTGGCTGCAGCTGGTGCCTTGTTAGCAGCACCCCTGGGTGGCTCTGCAACCTCCAACTCTGTGCAGCTGCCCTTTGGTTTGTTATAAGCTGGTTCCTGGGTTCAGCAGAGTCTTGCCTTCTGTGCCCTGGCTGGGTGGATGTTCGTCTCCAGGAGTTGGAGCGCAGGGATTGTGAAAGGCAGGGAGCAAGAGAGCTTCTCTCAGCACCCAGCGATGGATGATAGCACAGGGAAGGGTCCAGGCAACCTAGCTGGGCTGGGAGGCAAGAATGCACCAGACCTCATCACCTCCGTGGAGCATCCAGCACAGCCTGGGAGCCTGCCCAGCCCCCCCCAGTCCTCCCTACACCTCGAGCTGCAAAGTGCCGGAATACCTTTAGCAGCTGCCGTGAAGACAGCCTCCAGCTCCTCAAAACCTGCTGGCACCAGGAAAGCTGGGCAGGCAGAGCCCTCACCCTGCCAGAGGTGTGAGCACAGCCTGGCGAGCTGGGCAGCTGCCCAGGAGCAGACACTGGTCTGCCCCCTCATCGCTCACCCCTCTGCAAAGGGGGCTGCACTGGTGTCCTGCTTTACAGAAAGGCAAACTGAGGCACGGAGCGGGGCTATCCCTAGGGAAATCTGCTCCGTTCTCATCCCTCTCTCAACCCCCTTTTTGCTGCTCCAGCAGCTCCATCCTTATGAGCACATGCTCTGTGCCCTCGCTGGCTTGCTGGGGGAGCGAGGAGCGTGCGGCAGGCTGGGGGTGCGCTGCGCTGGTGGGCGCGGGGGCCGCCGGGGCCCGTGCGTTACCCGGGAGCAGGAGAGCGTCGCGTAGGTGTGCTCGCCGCCGTGCCGGCCGCTCGCCTGCCGCAGGGACTCCAGGCTGGCCCTCCCGCTGCTCAGGCCCTTGGACAGCACGCACCAAACAGAAACAGGACAGCGGGTGACCCATGGCTCTGCCCTGGCCGCGGGGACAGCGGCTCTGAGTGCCAGGATGGGGACAGTGGAGGGGCCGAGGCTCTGCATTAGGGGGAACCTTCCCCAGTAGCACCCAGGTGCCAGGATCTGACTTCAGCACATGCTGAAGGGATTTGTCTGCACAGGTCCCAGTTGGCTGTGTGGTGTGTGCCTGTACTCGTGTTTCCCACGGTGGTCTGGTGCCCTGTGGTGTGCTTGTGGCACGACCATGAGGGGGGCAGCCATGTGCCTTCCTTAAGCGTATCACAGGCCTGGTGCTGGTGGGCTGACAGAGGGGAGAGCTGTCCCACCAGCAAGGGACCCGGCCCCTCCAGACCCTGCTGCACTCCCATCTGCAGCCCAAACTCTGTCCATTGGTGCCACCAAGTTCCCTTGGTGCTTCATCACCCTGGTGCAGCAGTGGACCCCTGTCACCACTGTGACACAGTGAGGAGCCTGGGTTTGGGGTTGCAGGTAAGGGGAAAGGTCTGTTTCCCCCAGGCTTGTTGTTTATTTTTCTGCTCTAGGCTTCTTTGTGCTAGCAGGAACTGAGGCACCCATAGGTGCTGTGCACTCTGCTGCTCAGGCAGGATTAGGGTGTCCCTGACGTGCTCATCCCTGGGGCCAGCTGCAAGCCCCAGGCTGTGGGACACAACCCAGCTTTGAGAAACTGTCCCTGCAGCCCCAGAGTTTCTCCTCTGTGTCTGAGGATGGGCAGATGCTGTGGCAGCAGTGGCAGGAGGGACTCACCATCCTCTGCCGCCGCTGGCGCCGGCGCAGGCGCATGAACTCCTTGTGCTGGCGGGAGACAAAGTTAACAGCTGCGTACTCCAGCAAGGCGGCGAAGACGAAGAGCAGGCACACAGCCATCCAGATGTCGATGGCCTTCACGTAGGAGACCTGCGAGGACCAGAGGGAGCTCAGGGATCTGCTGTCCCCTGCCTTGCTCATCCCTTCCACTGCCAACTTTGCCCTGCAGCCAAGGAGCTCTCTGGGCTGGGACTTGTGGGCCAGGGCTTGCCCAGCCAAGCAGTGCCACGTTCCTCCTCAGCACACATGGTGCTCCAGAGAGCAAGACTATGGACCAAACCAATTGCAAGAGAAGGCTGCTCCTGCCCCTGGGGCACTGAGGACAGCAGCGGGCATCCTAGGTGCCCCAGGTAGGGTGCAGTGTGGAAGCCTGAGATGGACCTGGCACTGACCTTGGGCAGGGAGGCACGGGAGCCAGCACTCTGTGTCGTCATGGTGAGCACAGTGGTGATGCCCAAGCCCACTCGGGCAGGCGCTGCATCCATGTTGATCCAGAAGGAGACCCAGGAGAGGATGACAATCAGCAGGCTGGGTATGTACATCTGGATCAGGTAATAACCCATCTGCCTCTCCAGATGGAACTTCACTTCGATGCAGGTGAACTTGCCTATGGGGAAAAACAGGCCCAGTGAGAAAGAGACCCCCAAGCCATAGTGGGAGGGGTTGGAAGCACGTCCCTGGGTTGCTCACCTGTATTGTAGTACTTGGTGCAATAGCCCAGGTCCTTCTCATCTCTGAGGATGAACTGTGGGAGAGTCAAGCCCTCTGCCACCTGTACGGCCTCTTGCTCCTCTAGCCACTCAAAGATGAGGTCATTCATGGTGTAGCCAACTGGAAAGGACAGAGGAAGTCATGGAACTGGGGGACATGCAGCTCATTCATCTCCATTGAATGACTAATCCTTCCTGTTCACCTCTCTCAGAAGCAAGGAGAGCCTTTGGGTTAGGATGGGGGAGGACAAAGCACAGCTTGAACCCTCCCTAGGTACTCACAGCTCTCCAGCTGCATGGTGCATGTCTGGATGTCCATGGGGAAGTTCTTGAGGTCCATAGGGCAGGACAGGATCAATGTCAGCCTAAAGGAGGCAGTGAAAAGGTTAGAGTTGTTGAGGACTGGGGAAGTCAGTGGGAGAAAGCTGCCCCATGTGAGGCAAGGGTAGGTCTGTGTCTCATGTCTGGGGCACTGCACCAGAGAAAGGTTGTACCTAATGCTGTAGAGCACATTGCCATTCTTGAAGATGCGCAGCAGCTTGTTGTCAGTGGTGACCTCATGGAAATTGGCCCCTTTCTCATTGGCAAAGAACAGGTCTGGCTTCCAGATGGAGTCAAGCATGGAGGGATCGAGGTCGAGGGAGTCATCAGGGTACTCATGGTAAGCCAGACGGGGGTCGTTCCACTGCTGCCGTAGGAAGACGTTCACCCGGTAGTCCTGGGGCAGAGAGCACCATGGCAGCTGGGAGCAACCCACGGTGCTCAAGGAAGGGCAAGACATGGAGGAAGTGGAAGGGGCTCTCTTGGTTGAGGCTCAGCCCTGTAGGTGCTGCCTGCCACTAACCTCACGTGGGGCAGGGGCAGCTCAGGAGCCTCCCCGTGCTTTCAGCAGCCAGGGGAAATTAAAAAGCCTAAGTGACATCAGCCGAGAGGAAGAGGAGGACCAGTAACTGCTGCCTGTAGTGTTCCTTGCAGGGCTGTGTGGCCCTGTGGGGAGCTGATGTGATGGTTGATGGTATTAATGCTTTGGAGCAACACAAATTGGGTATTTTTATCTCTGGGGTTTCCTCATGCATGCAAGGAGGCTGGGGTTGGCAGAACACAGAGCTGGCTTGCATGGTAAGGCACCTGCTGAGCCTGCAAACAGCAGAGAGTTACTGCCAGGTGCCTTGCTCCAACCCTTCAAGGGGTTTCTCCCAGCTCAGGTACAGAAAACATGGCCCACACAGCCAGGGTCTGTTTAATTGACCCCAGAAAAGCCACAGCCATTTGCTATGGCTTAACATGTCCCCAGCATGGTGCTAGCACCAGACCTGGAAAAGGGGCCACAGGACCCCTGTAAACATGACCATGGGTTCAGGCAATGGGACCTGCTTGCTCCCTGGCAGAGGGAGTACCAGCCCCGAAGCAGGGGGAGAGGAGCCCATCTTGCTGGCAAAACCCTCACCATGGTGGTCTCGGTGACGGAGCCAAAGCTGTTGATGAAGATGTTGCACGTCACGTTGACAGGAGGACCTGGAAAACAGCGTGAAGGTTCCCCTCACTGCTGGCTGGGGAGACACATACACTGCACAGCCGCCCCCTGCTCACTGAGGTCACCCCCACCGTGTGTCAGGGTGAGCCCCAGCACACCCTGCAAGCACTGCAGCTGCCCACACTGCCAGATAAAGCAGGCACAGGCAGGGCAGCTGGGACTGCAGGAGCAATTGGGGCTCTGGAGAGGGTGTTGGGAGGGAGGGACTTGGGTCAGGGTCCTGCCCTCAAACGCCTTCTCTCCTGTTCCCTGTGTCTGAGCAGCCATAAGCATGGGTCACGGTCAGGTTTGAGAGCCTCACATCCTCCCCTTACCTTTAAAGTTGGGTCGAATCCGGGCGTCATAGCCTGATGTCCGTCCCATAAGCTTGTCCAGGAAATCAGAGGGTGACATGGGCTGGGGGAGGCTCCTTGAAGCAGCTTTAATCTCTTCCCGCCCTGAGACCAGCCTGTGGGGCAGAGAGGCAAGTGAACTGTCTGCTGATACCAGAAGTCTGCAGCACATTTTGGCATCTCACAGGGATTGCCAGCTGCCAGGAGAAGGGGCTGTATCCACCTTGCATTGACTCCAACTTCAAGTTAATGCACTGACCCCAAGACATCCTCCTTCTCAGGATCCCAGCAGTTTGCCTCCTTGCCTGCCTCAGCCTGTATGCTGTGTGCCTGTGTTCTGCACATCTTCTGCCAGCAAAGCCCCTGCCCGCCTTTTCCCCTGCCGTGGCATTCAGGGCCACGTGCCTCCTGGCTCCAGGGCTGCAGTGGGCATGGGGCACAGCAGATGTTTGCCCGGTGCACAGCAGCTAGGCTCTGCGCCAGTGCTGGAGGGGAAGAGTGAGGAGGGTCCCTCCTGGGTCCAACTGCCAACCCCAGCTTGAGTTGCTCAGCAATTGTCCACCTGGCACAGAGTCCTGGCTTGGGGGTCTTGGGAGACACAATGCCCCATCCTGAGCCATGAGCTGGCCTGCTGAGAGTGAGGAGCTGCTGAGCAGCACAGCTGGGGTTGTGACACCTTGCCAGAGGCCAAGACCACATGGCAGGAGAGAACCACCTCTGTACTGGCTGTGGTGTGGAGATGACAAGAGCTCTCCCCACGCAGTGCTCCCAACCATGATGGAGACTTATTTAAACTGACCTTGGGGGGGTATTTTTGTGCATACATCCTAGCCCACGAGTTTATCTCCTTCTGTCAGTCTATAATGATCACTTCAAAGAACAATGTGAGACGTTTGCTCACCACACTGCCAGGCATGTGGCTGTGATGGAGAGGAATTAGCTAGAGACCTCTGGACACAAAGAGAGCTTTGAGCACACTGCTGATGCTGCTGCATGCTGCCTTATAACTCTGCAAGAGCCATGCCCAGGTAGATCCTTGCCTGAAGCTACAGCCCTGTTATCACAGAGGATGATGGCGGGCGCTGGGACCTCCTGTGATCCTTGTTCCTACCTCATTTCAGAGGAGTAAGATCCGTCCTGGAGGAGCTTGTGTGCATCCCTGCCAGCTAGAAATGGCCACTACAAGCCACCCCAAAATGATCCAGACGGGCAAATTTTCCCTTAATTGGAGGAGCGCAGCAGAGTACTCAGTACCCTGGTGAAGAGCAAAAGGCTCCCTCCAGGAGCTGCATTAGAAAGGTGTGTCTTTGAGAGGAGGGCTGTGAAAGGCCAGGGTAACAAAGAGTTAAATCAGGCCTCTTCCTGCCACATAGGTATTAGCCACGTTCTCCTCCTTTGGAGAGGAGGGTGAAGGTTTTCTCCCCTGGAGCTCGTGGGAGGAAGGCTCCCTTGGTGCTCAGCAGCTGGCTCCTTGAAGAGGCTCAGCTAACTGGATGAACAGCGGTAGATCTGCAGCCTCAGAGATGCTTGGACCTTGGGGACTGCAGGAGGTGTGGAAATGCCCCAGGTGCAGTCACCTCCAGCAGCATCACTGACAGGGCCGTGCTGGCACACAGCCCCTGGGCACAGCCCCTGGGACCTGGCTCTTCTCAAGGTTTGGCTGCAGCTCCCCAGTCCAGGCGCTGCCTGCCTCAGGGGAATCTTCCACCAACCTGGCCTAGGCACTGCGAGGCCCCGGAGCTCAGCACCTCCGTGGAGCAATGGGGTGGTGGGGCTGAGAAATGGTCATGCCCCTCTGAAAACGCCACCCCGAGACAAGCAGTTTTGGCATGGAAAGCGATGACATTTTGATACAATTTCCCCCCTCCCCGTCACAAATGCTGCCGTTCCCACCCGTGCTGTTCCAGCCCTGCTGGTCGAGTGGTGGGAGGGGGAGGGGGGTAGGGAGCAAGCCCGTTCCAGGAGCACTACAGCCGCCCAGCCGATCCCTGCCTGGTCCACTCTCACCTGCATCCCATTTTGTCCAGATTGCACCCAAAGTGGCCAGAGGCAAAGGGGGACCTGGAGGTTTTAAATTTTCTACCCAAGTGGGTCAAGAATTGTACCTGCCCCGATGGAACCCGAGGTTGACGTCTGTCCTGAGTCCCCCCCCCAAACACTCTAAGCCAGGAGTGGGTCTGGACGTAAGAGGCTTTGCAGCCGTGGAGAAGGAGCTGCCTGGGCCATCACCTGTCTCAGCTCACCCCCATTCCAACCGAGGCAGGGATCCCCAGCGGGCAGCCGCAGGCTGTATGTGGCTGGGAACGGAGAGGAAGATCTGGTGGGTCCCCGGGGTGCTCGGTCAGGGTCCTGGAGTAAGAAGGGTGAGGCCAGGCTTGGAGGGGCTCCGGCAACCTGCAGGGAGGTCCGGATCGGGGATGGCAGGGTTCTGGCTGGGGAAAGCAACCCCTGGAGAGGTCCGGATAGGGGCTGAGGGTGCTGGTCCCGCCGGGTCTGGAAAGGGATACCTTGGTCTAGCAGGAGAGATTTGTCTCTGAAAGAGGGTGATGCCAGGGGTCCAGAAGGAGAGATGTGGCTCCCGGAGGGCGGGGGGCCGGGTACCGGAGGAAGGGGGATCCAGGTACAGGAGGAAGGGGGTGCCGGGGGAACGGTGCGTAGAGTGGTCCCGCAGCTCCCGTCCCGCGAGTGGACCCACACCGTGCGCTCACCTGAGCGGGCCGCGTCGGGGCAGGAGGCAGCCGAGGAGGAGGAGGAAGGCGAGGGCGCCGGCCCGGAGCGCGCCCATTCCGCCGCAGCCCGCAGCCCCGCCGCCCCGGGCGCACGGGCATGACCTGGCCGGCGGCGGCGGCGCCCCCGCTCCCACTCCCGCCTCACCGGGGCCGCTGCCGCCGCCCCCCGCCCGGTCCTGCTCCTCATAGTCCGGGCGAGCGGGAGCCCGCCGCGGGGTGGGCGCCGGCCGGCTGCGGGCCCCGGGAGCCGGGCGGAGCCTCGCCTGTCGCGGTGGGGAGGAGGCGGGCACGGCGGCGGGGAGCTCCCCGCCTCCTCCCCGCCGTCTCGGGGACCTCTGCCACCCCGTCGGGGCTGTCCCGGAGCCCACGTCCTCCGTGGGGGCTTCTCGGCGAGTGGCGACAGGACTCTGCCCCGATGCTGGGAATTGAGGCTGCTCCCTGCGGGGTGTGCGAGGGGTCGGGGAGCTCTGGGGCTGGGGGAAGAGATGGAGCGCTGAGACCGAGAGAGGCGTGGGGGCTTGGGGTGTGCGAGTCTGATGGCTGTGCTGAGATTAGAGGATGAGCAGAGCTGAGCCGTGCTCCGAGGACGAGGGACGTGCTGGGATGGAGTGCTGTACAGGGTCTGGGGAGTGCCCTGGTGATACTGCCCGTCTGAGTGGGAGGGGGCGGCTGGGCACAGCCGCCCTCTGCCTGGCCCGGCGGTGCCTGCCTCTGGGCCGCGGCTCAGGGCCAGCCCGCAGGCAAACAGGGGCACACATCCAGGTGGGGTCTGCCCTGCTGCTGGGAGCCCTGTGCTCGTCCTTGTCAGAGACTCAGCAGAAGGGTGGGAGATCTTGTCCCTCGGCAGCAGGATGGACAGGTATGGCTGAGCTATGTGGGGAGCTGCAGTGCCTGCTAGGGAGAGGGAAACTGAGGCAGAGCAATGGGAGCTGATTGTTAGCCAGGGCTACCATAAGCAGAGCTCAGACTCGGGTTGCTCGGCTGCCTCTGCTCTGTCCCCTGAGACCAGGCTGCCAAGCTGCAGTCACATCTGGTCCTAGGCAATCTGTGATTAATTTGCAAGGAAGTGAATAGTGTTAAAAAGAGAGGAAAGCGCAGAATAAATGATTCCCGGCGGATATGTTGTTCAGGTTTCCATTCACCCTGCTGGGGCCAGCTCATCTCGTTTATTTGCAGTTTGGTTGTGGCTAGGGGCCGCAAAGCCTTCGCTGCAGGGGTTCGTGGAGCAGGATCTCAGCGGAAGAGGAAGAGCCCCCCTGCGCCTGCTCTCCCCAGGCCGTATCGAGGGGCTGGGGTCTGCAGTGGCTTCTCCCGGGCAAAAAGCCAGAGCAGCATTTCGAGAGCTCCCCACTGAGTTTGCTGTAGGGAGGCAACATGAGTGAGGGCTGGCCGTGTGCATCCGATCCCGGGAGCCTTACCCAGCACAGGGGAGAGGACAGAGGACTGTAGGCAGCGGGCACTTAGCTGCAAGGCAGTGTGCAGAAGTCCTCGTCCCCGCTCATCATCTCTCCCGGCACCAGGACCTGGGAGAAGTCTCCTCCGATTACCGTTGCCATTAATGTTTGCGGGGCTGCCGTGCTGGGAAGCTCTGGGCAGGATCTGGAGCCCCGGGGCATGCAGTAAACGCACGCTGGGTGACAGCTTCTCTTCCAGAGATTGTCCGACCTAAGTGGATCTGACACAGTCGGGAGGAAAGGAAGCAGCCACATCCTCTCTGCACTCCAGGGAAACTGAGGAACCCTTGCAGGTGCCCCCATCCATGCCTGTATCTGTGCCTGCCTCTGCCAAAGGGTCTGGGAATGGTTTGGAGTGACTGCAGAGCTGGTTCTGCAGGTGGCCATGAGCACAAGCTCTCAGCTATCTGCAAGCCTTGGCTACACATGTCGTGGTCAGCAGGGCACTGAGGCCAAGCTAACAAGGCCCTTGGAGAGGCCAGTGAGGCCAGTGTGGCAACACAGATACCTGGCAGGCAGAGCTGCAGTGGTCTGTACAATCACAGCCCCCCTGCCTGCCTTGAAGCTCTGCAGTCAGTCAGCACTATGAGGAGCAAAGCAGTGCTGAAAATAAACTCAGAAAATGAAGGCAGTGAACATCCCATCGGGAAGGTGAAGGCAGCGCTGATTTGTTGCCAGCTGGGTCAAGGGGGTGGAGGAGGAGCTGCAAGAGCAGAGCCCAACCATTCCCTAGGGGACCCCAGGCACTGCACTGCATCCTGGCCAGGGGATTTTTGGGAGTGACAAGAACAGATCTCTCCCCCACGCTCCTCAAATCAGAGCATGAAGTGTTTTTCTGTGAAGAGCAAAGATGCCAGCCAGCAGGCAGCTGCTAGTGAAGAGCTCGTGGAGACAGGCATCCACTGCCAGGCTGCCCTGCAGCTACTCTCCCCAGGAGCAGGAGGCCCAGAGCGGGCAAGGACCACACTATGACCTGGTTTGTGGGCAGCAGCTGCCTCTCCAGTGCAGTCCCAAGGGCTGGCATTGGCATGTCCCTTTCTGGGGATCCCTCTGTCCCTGTCCCAAAGCCATCCCCATCATGGCGCCAGGCTCTGCTAATAGGAGAGATGCAGGTAGCAGGGTCTGGGGTTACAAAGATGAGAAGGAAAGTGCACTGTCTTTTATTCCCTTTCCCTCCACTATCTCTGAACCCATATCAAACTGCTCTCCTGGGGGTGGAGACTTATGCACTACAAATCTGCCTGAATCCACAACCTGGAGGAGGTCTGTGCCAGTCTACAGTGCCTAGGTCCTGACCTCTCTCTGCTGCTCAGACCCCTGATTGCCACATGTGTATATTTAATCCCACTTGATAAACCCTGTGGCACATTTGCAGACCACGTAATTCTGAAGGGTTTGAAAACAGGCTTGGGTTTTGGTTTGGTTTGTTTGGGCTTTTCTTGTTTGGGTTTTGGTGGTGTTTTGATTGTTTGCTTGTTTGCTTTTTGTTTGTTTGGTTGGTTTTGTTGGCTTTGTTTCTGTTTTTTTTTCCCAGAGGAAGGCTGGGAGGTGCTTAAGCTCAATCTCAAGATGAAGAGATAAGTTTTGTGCTGTTTGTGTTGGGAGGGAGGACAGCAGGTGAATGAATGCACTTTGGTCTTCTTAGTGGGCCACGAAGCCCCTCTGGTCTCCCCTGCCATCAGCCCTGTGTAGGGGCCTGGGGACTGGAATGTTGCTGCTCATGCTGTTTCTTTCTCTGTCTTTTGGAGTCACCACCAAGCTTTGCCTTTGCTCTAGAGCCAGGAGAATCTGCAGCACCAGGGATGGATTCTTCAGGCAGTCATAGATTTATGGTGGGCTTTAAACAACTTGTTTCAGCTGCCCGCCAGCAGGCTTGCCAGGTGAGGTCTCCAGGGGTGGGGATTGGTAGCAGCTTAGAGGCAGCTCCTGTTTTGGGGGGCATCACATGCTCTGCATCTCATACCCATAGCCAAGTGTGGCACTATCAGGTGGCCAGCCTCCCACTAAAGACCACTCTGTGATTAATCAGAGGTAAACACTCTGGGAGATTCTTATTTTAATCAGAGAGTGCCACACAGCAGGCACCTCCATCCCATGTCTCCTAGGTCACTCCTGCTCTCCTTCTCCTCTCCCAAGGCTCCACCAGCTCAGCTTCTCTTTTGCCCCAGGACTGAGATGTTGGATTTTTTTTTTTGCAGAAGCCAAAGTGTGAAATGGAGACACTGAGCTCAAGTGTGAAATGGAGACACTTTGCTCAGAGGGCTCTGCCAGCCAGCCAGTGTGCAAGGGCCACTGTGTGCTTCTGCTCTGTACTGACTGCCTAAATGTGTGACAAGCACTGGGGACCAAAGTGCTCCTTGTGAAAGATGGCAGCCCTCTGTGCCTTCAGCTTAGGTCCATTGTTTAATCCTCCAACCAAAGCAAGGGAACACAGACAGAGCCCTGTCACTAAGGAAAGCAGCAAATCAAACATGAACACCCTGTGTGCCCGCATTAGGAGAGAGGACAGTCCCTCTGCCCCAGGGTGGGTGGTCAAAGGCTCTCCTGCAGCAAACATTTTGAGGTGCCTAATTGAGTGCAAAATTAATGCTGAGGAAAGCTCACTCTCGAGGGTGGCTGTGCATTGCTGCTAGCCTGCAGCTCTCCCTGGCTGTTTGATGTGTGCCCAGCTTGGGCACTTCAGTCACATTTAAAGGCATATTCAGCTGGCTCCTTAATGTCATGTTGGTCTCCATCTTTCCTCAGAGAAGCTGTACAATGGGCTGAGGGTGCTTTCCTTCCTCAGCAGGAGCAAAAAGTCATCTCAGGGCAGCATGTGCATGGCTAAGAGATGAATAACTGTGATGATGCTCTGGTGGGAAAACCGGGCCCTGCTGGCACTAGAGCATGGGCAGAGAGATCAATCTCCACCATGTCTTAGCAGGGCAAGTGGGTGTTGCGTTTGGGTGTAGTTACCAGCAGGACAGGGCAGGACTTCCCTGGCAGTGGCCCAGGGAAGTCATGAGGTGCCAGGGGGGTTGTGGCTGCTCCTAGGGCAAGGCAGCACCACAGCTTGGGAGGAGAGAACAGGATGGCAGGGGTGCTTGGTGCTTATACAGTGGTGCCTTGCCAAGCCAGGCAGGGTGACCCAGAGGAGATTGCAAGGTGAACCAAGACATTGGTCCCAACTCCAGCAATGATTTTGTGGCACGTTTCCAGGCTAAAAATACCCCTGCTGGTGGTGTGGTGCGAGTGCTGAATGCAGCAGCTTGCAGAGGGATGCTCCGTGCTGCCGAGGGCAGCTGGCCGCTAGAGGTGGGCTGCCCTGCATGAGGCTGGTCCTTGTGCTCCCTGAGCAGCCAGGCACAGAGGTCACTTCTCTCCTCCTACTCCGAGGTGACCTAGCACCTCCCTCCAGGGCTGTGCCATATGGAACCACTCATCCAGAAGTCCCCAAAAGCAGTCTGTGGGGAGAGAGTGTCCCCAGTGACCTCTGAGCTGTGCTTCAGCCCAACACCATGTCCTTTGCTGATCTTGAATGGTCACACTGGCTCATCTGGGTACCCCTCAGAGCGCATCTGGCTTATGTCAGGACCAGCATGGGAGTGGGATGCTGCAGCAGGGCTCATTTCCCCAGTGAGGGGCAGTGAAGCCTGAGGAGCTCAGTCCATCAGCTTGGCTGTGAGGCTGCTGCATGTGCTAAGGAAATGTGCACCCCAGGTAGCACTGGGGCAAGGGACCTCACCTGCTGCTATGTGTCCTGGGAAGCTGAGTTTGAGACACATGAGTAGGTGACATGAGAGGACAGTGTTGGCAAGCCTCTTCCAGGACTGGAGGCAGACCCAGCATGGCAGGATCTGTCTGGACCAGCTTCATCCACCTTCATCATCCTCCTCCTAGCTATGAGGGCCAGCTCAGCTCTTGTACCACTCAGCTACCACAGACAGACTGCTCAGAGCTGGGCAATGAGAAATGCAGGATCTGTCCCTCAGGCCGTGTCTGCTTCCATGATAGGATTTTTTCAGTGTGATCCACAAGGATTCAGTCCCCTGTGCCACTGTACAGCCTTGGAGTGTGTCATCCTATCCTGAGGACAGCTGTGACGGAGGCCACATGGGCAGAGCGTGGCAGTCCTTGGGGCTGGATGCTCTGCTGGATGGGAGCCAGCTGGGCAGCTGAAGAAGGGCCAGGCCATAGGCATTTTGCAGCTCAGCACTGCCTTGGGGAGCTCTTCTGTGCTCTGTTGTATTGGCCATTGCCCTTGGGCAACCTTTATGCAGGTTTTGGATGCTGCTCTTCTGAAAGCTATCAAAGAAAAGAGAGTCCAGTGCTTGTCCTTCAAACCCAGCCCTCACCCAACAGGCACATGTCCTCCTGTGTCTAACATGTTTCTGATATTTTATGGCAGGTCCTCAAGGAAATATTTCATGTACATCCTCTTCACCATGTGTGAGCAGAGAACTCCCACTGTGGTCTGGAGACATGGCCTAAATGCCCTTAACTTACCTTTTCTCCTCCTTGGGCTGCAGGCCTTGTGCCTGTCAGGACTGGTGGAGTAAGTTACATGGATCACATTTGCAGGAAGAAGTGTAGAGGGAACTGCAGAGAGAGGGAAGGCTGGAGCAACAGTACGGGCTGAGCCTGTGACCTTGGCAAGCTGGGCACGAGGGATGAGGAGATTTAATTTAGATAAGTGTCAAGCATGACTCTTGAGGCCAGCAGCAAAGCCTGGCACAGATTCCAAACCCCTCACTGGGCACCTTACTCTCCCAGGGTGACCTGGCTCTTTCCCAGATTTGTGTCCCTTCTCCTTTCCCACATGTCACCCCTTTGCTGCCCGTCTTGTCCCCAGATTGCCCTGCAAGTACAGGCTGGTTTCCTCCTGAGACTGGGGGTGCAGGAGGGGAGTTATAGGGAGGAAGCTTGGACTAGAATGGATCTCTCTCTTGGCTGAAGATACTTCCAGAAATGGCCCTGCTTTGGTGAGAACAGCAATCGGATGGGATTGGGAACTGCTGGTGGGCTGCGGGGAGTGGTGCTGGGGTGACAGCACTGCCCTGAAGCCTGTTTGTGTTGCCTCCAGCATTTCCAATTACTCTGGGGAAATTCTACTCTATTTTGACACTGCAATACCCACCCAGCCCCTAGCCTCTGCTACCTCTAGCTCCCCACCACAGCTCTATTCCCTGCCAGAGCCTGGGAAGAAGAGGAGCTGCTGCACAAAACTGATGCCTCGGCCAGTGGTGGGGCAGTGGTGGGAGACTGTGGGACAGAGTCAGTGTGGTCCCTCGGTCTCCTCTCCATTCAGGGTACCCAGCTCTGTGCATCCTTGGCCGTGGTTGCCATGGTGATGCTCATCCCTGGCTGCAGCAGGAGTGCTTGCCTGGTTTGGGTAGCTCTGTTTGCTGTTCTTGCCTCTGCAGCTGTCCTGCCCTCGGCCCCAGCGGACTCCAGGCATGAAAGCAGGAGGAGATCACCAGGAGCAAAATGTGCGGTAGCGCTGCGTGGCGTTAGCTGCAGGCTTCCTGCCTCCTCCTCATTGGATGGGAATTGTTTTTATCGTTTTCCCCACTGGAGACCCACCCCCCCGAGAGGGACGAGTTTGGAAAATGGAGCATTACCCATCTGCAAAATCCAGCAGCACGCAGGGTGGAGAAGGAATAAGTAAGCAGCCCTCCTGTACTGCTTTCCCCCCAGCATGGCCACCGTGGTGGAGATGAAGGATTTGTTTAATTAGGCAGCAAATCCTCCTGCTGCCGCACAGATGCAAACAGCAGAGGCTCAGGCAGCAGCTGCTTCCTGCAGGAGTCTTGGCTGCAGGAGCTGGGGTGTGGGGCTGCCACGATGGCACTTGCATCCCGTGAAGTTGGTGGGTGCCACTGTGCCAGCAAAGCTGTGTCTAAGGTGGGTGCTAGATGCTACCCTGGTGGTGTTGGTGATGTGGCTGCAGAGGATGGTGGTGTTTCAATCCCTGATGCCACTCACTGCCTCCTAAGCTGTTCTGGGCTCAGAGGTGGCTGTGTGGGGATCCCTGCAGTGAGTGGCATCCTGGCAAAAGCATCTCATCTGCCCCCACGCCATCGCCTTGCCATCCCCAGGGAATGAGGCTGATTCTCCCTGTGAGCTGCTGGCACGTAGGGGCTGTGCAGTGGCATCACCTATGTAAATGTAACACCTGGAGAAGCAAATGAGTCACCTGTCCCCGGAGCCACCTCAAGAGGGGAGCCTGCTCGGTTCTGCTTGGCTCAGCTGCAGGGGGGGATGCAGGAGAGTTGTTGTGTGGCTGCTGCTCTCCAGCAAGCTCTCTGAGAGCTGCCTGCATCTGCAACTCTGGGAAGAGGTAGTGGGTGCTGGGTTGGAAATATTTACATCTCTCCCACCCACCTCTTGCTCCTGCCCTGGGTTTGCGCTCCAGGAAGCACTAGAGCATGCTCTCTGTGGCTCGGCCACAAGGTGCTGTGACAGTGATACCACCCCGGGGCTCTCACTGCCGTCCTTTAGCTGCTCATTCCAGCCGGCACCTTCCTAATGCCCACTTGCTCGTCTTACTTGCCAGCCAGAGCTGGCACCTGCTGGCTGTGAGAAGGGTCTTGCCAGCCCAGGGACAGGGCTTGGAGCACCCGGTTCAGCCCCTGTCCCTGTGTCCCTGGGAGAGGCATCACCCCTGGCACACATGGGTGAGCTGAGGCCATGGCTAGCATGGAGGCATGCAGTAAGAGAAGCACTTTCCCAGGCTCGGGAGGGACATACAGGGCAAAAGCTCCCACTCCCGATGGAAACCCATGGCAAAACATTGTGGGCACAACTTCTGCTTTCCCAACGACCATCCTGGCTAACCCAGGACCTCCCTCAACATCAGTCTCCTTCCTCTGGGCTCAGGGAGAGTGTGAGATAAGTTAGCAGCTCCTTGCCTCTTTGGAGGCCCATGAATTCACCTGGGCACTTCAAAATGTGTCCCATGAGCAGCAAGAACGGGGCTGCCCCCCAGCTGAGCCTGTCCCCAGTGCTGCCCACACTCTCTCTTCACAGAGCCTGCTCCAGCTTTGCAGGCACAAATAGAAACAACGATCCAGGGCTGTATCTGCTCTACAGACTCCATCAGATCCAAGGAGGCAGAACAACATTTGTCTTTCCCCTTCAGGATTTTCTGCAAGGTAAATGAGAACAGTTCAAGAATATGACCCCAAGAACAGCAGAGTAAGAGACTAATGAACAGCCCAGAGAACATCAGCGTGAGGCGTTTCTTTGTGCTCCTTTAGGAAGACAATCAAGGAGAAAGGTAGTGGATGTGAAAGGCAAATCTGATGGGAAATCAGACATGGAGGGGCAGGGGGAAATAATCATCTTTTCCCCAAGCATGTCATTAACCCAGGGGATTGGCTGCACTGAGCCAGGGGCTTGGTGAGAATTTGGGGGGAGGAAATTAGAAACTAGACTAGGAAAGCAGTTTGGCTCAGCAGGCCAGTTTCTGCAGTGAGTATCAGAGCTGCTGCGTGGGTAAAAGAAGCAGCAAAGAGTACCTGGGCTGCCTCTCACACCAGTTGAGTCCTGAGCTGGGCTGCCTGCATCCCCGATTCCCCTGCACTGCGTGACCCTGCCACCCTGGGCTTCACAGCCCGTGACAGATGTGAGGACAGCAGGGTGGCAGCAGGGTTTGTGCACACATTGCCTCTGGGGTGCTGGACACCTTCCCCTGAGCACAGCTGTGGGGCTGGTGGCTTCCTCTGCTCCCCAGGCTAGTGGCACCAGACAGGCCTTGCACGGTGCATGGCTGGACAAGAGACCTTCCCAGTGTTAAAACTTAGCATTTCATAGAAATCAGGCTCCTGCAGGGGAAAGCATCAGCCAAGCACATATCAAAGGAGATATGGGGAACTGCTCATCTTCTCTGAAGGGTGACTAGGTGGGAAGGTGAACTCAGCCTGGGTGTAATCTCACTTTCCTGGCACTTCTGTGGTCCCAGATAAAGTCTGACAGCTGATGCAGGCAGGAAATGGGTGCTGGTACCTGGGAGAAGGGCTCTGCCCCTGGTTATCCTGCTGGGCTTTAGAATCATAGAATCAACCAGGTTGGAAGAGACCTCCAAGATCATCCAGTCCAACCTAGCACCCAGCCCTGTGCAGTCAACCAGACCATGGCACTAAGTGCCTCATCCAGGCTTTGCTTCAACACCTTCAGGCACGGTGACTCCACCACCTCCCTGGGCAGCCCATTCCAATGCCAATCACTCTCTCTGGCAAGAATTTCCTGCTAACATCCAGCCTAGACCTCCCCTGCCACAACTTGAGGCTGTGTCCACTTGTTTTGCTGCTGGTTGCCTGGCAGAAGAGACCAACCCCACCTGGCTACAGCCTCCCTTCAGGTAGTTATAGACAGCAATGAGGTTTGCCCTGAGTCTCCTTCAGGCTGCACACCCCCAGCTCCCTCAGCCTCTCCTCACAGGGCTGTGCTCCAGGCCTCTCACCAACTTCATCACCCTTCTCTGGACACATTCCTGTATCTCAACATCTCTCTTGACTTGAAGAGCCCAGAACTGGACACAGTTTCACTGCCTGCAGCCCTGCATGCTGGGGAGCTCTTGAGACCCTTGGAGCATTTCAGGGGACGGGGCTCAGGGTGTGGTGTCTTACTGCTACTGACTCCCCTATGCCCGAGACTGGTACCTATTGCCCAGCTCTTGGCTGAGCCTGGCTGTATGATTCTATCTCACTCCTCTCCTGAACAGCCCCTGCCCTTCCTCTGTCATCCCACAGCACTGGCCTGTCCGTCTGTCCTTCAACGTGCCTCCATCGTCCTCTGACAGTCTCTGCCAACTTCTTTTTTTAAATGCAATTTTTATTAGCACATTTTGCAGCAACCCAGGAATGCAAACAGGACAACGAGTGCAGCCAGGCCTGGGCAGCGGGCAGCGGGGATGGCTCCACGGGCGTCCTTGGCACAGCGGCAAGAGGCAGCTGGACAGATGCTGCCAGTGCTGCTGCGACCTTCCCGCAGTTGCTGCCTTCTAGCCGCTTGGATGAAGCTTCCTGGCATAGCAGGAACATCTCTGGGCATCTTTGAGTGCTATTGGCAGCTGCCTGGCTTGCCCTGGCTGCAGGACTGCCCTGGGCAGTGCGCAGCAGGACACACCTCCAGCCCCCTGGCTGGGGTGGGTTTTCCTGGCTGATGGGTGAACCGAGGCAGCGAGGTGGTGAGTAAGGACAATTCAAATCAGCAGCAGGTAATGAGAGATTCAGCCTGGCCAGAGAAGTGGCTGCCTAAAAATAGCAGCAAGGTTCTCAGCTGTGACAAGATACACTGGCATTTCTGCTGCTGCCCCATGTATAATGGAGAGAGGCACTGCGTGTGCCATTGCCAGCTCCTCTTGGGTGTGCCAGAGCTGTGCCTGCATTTTAGGGGTGCACAGTGGAGAGGCCTTCTGTGTTGGCACCCCCTGAAGCGTGTGATTTTAGCCACCATGCATCTCTGAAGATGCAGCCCTATACCCAGGGCAGTGCAGAAAATGAACCTGTGGGGACATAATCAGTTAGGGGGGAAAAAAGTCCTCCCTGAAACTGCAGGGTTGTGGCAACTTATAGAGACCAGAAAACCTCCCTGTGCCTGGCCTCGGTGCTGCCTCTGAGCTCACCCTGGGGAGAGCTGCCCTCTTGCCCAGCGTGCTTGGTGTGTGCCAGGGGGAGCAGAGCAAGCAGAAGGCTGTCCCGTGGCATCAGCATGATGGGAGTGAGTGTGACAGGCTGTCTGCAGTGATTATGGGTGAGACGGCTGCATATGGGGACAGGGACAGGGAGGAGTCTTTGGTCCTCTGCCCCATATGCTCCTGCTTGCTTCCCCATCTCGCTTTGTGCTAACGTGGTGGAGCAGTGGAGATCAGCGGTGCCCGTGTGGCTCTGCCTTTGCCCTTGCTGTCCCCTGCTTGTCACCCCAGCCCCAGATTTGCCTTCCCCGTGCCCTAGGAAAAACCTGTGTCTAAGTTGCAGGTGTGAAGCACCAAGGACTGAAGATCACATAAGCACCTCAGAGAGGCCTTACCATGGAGCTGCATCCAGAGATGTACACAGCTGTTTGCCTCCACATGCTTCATTTTGGTGCAGCCCATTCTAGTGTCTTTGCGCAGATGGTGAATGGATGAGGAAGAGGTGGGTGGCCAGGGAGGAGGTGGGTGGCTGAGGAAGAGGTGGGTGGCTGAGGAAGAGGTGGGTTGCTGAAGAAGAGGTGGATGGCAGAGGAGGAGGTGGGTGGCCAAGGAGAAGGTCAGTCATTGAGGAAGAGGTGGGTGGCTGAGGAGGGGGTGGGTGGCCACGGAGGGGGTGGGTGGCCAAGGAGGAGGAGGGGGGTGAGGATGAGGTGGGTGGCTGAGGAGGGGGTGGGTGGGTGAGGAGGAGATCGGTGGCTGAGGAAGAGGTGGTGGCTGAGGAAGGGGTGGGTGGGTGAGGAGGAGATCGGTGGTTGAGGAAGAGGTGGGTGGCTGAGGAGGAGGTGAGTGGCCACAGAGGAGATGGGTGGCCAAGGAGGAGGAGGTGGTTGAGGAAGAGGTGGGTGGCTGAGGAGGAGGTGAGTGGCCACAGAGGAGATGGGTGGCCAAGGAGGAGGAGGTGGTTGAGGAAGAGGTGGGTGGCTGAGGAGGAGGTGGGTGGGTGAGGAAGAGGTGGGTGGCCTTCTCGAGGCCAGTGTGGCAGTTCCCAGGCTCTGTTAATGAGCACAGGTAGCTAAACCCTTAATTGTCCTCGTGGAGAGGTGGGTTTGAGCAAATTGCCCCAAGAGTCAGAACAAATTGCAAGGTGCTCCAGACTGATTTATAAAGATGTTTGTTTTTACCAGCCTGGCATGGCCCTCTCCTGGCTGGCAAACAGGAGTGCATCTCCCCTTCTCCTCCTGAGGGCTAGCAGCGTTTCCTCTGGCAGGGATGAGCAGAGATGAGCAGAGGAGGAAGCTTTTACAAGGTCTGGCAGGCTCCCTGCAGCCACAAGGCTGCCCTCAGGGCCTCACCCGAGAAGAGGCTGAGCTGCAGGATTGCTCCAAGCCTATAGTTACGCACTGAGGATTTTCAGGAGATGCTCTCACGACCTCTCCAACTGATATGCAAAGACAAGGGGATGCAAGGAGGTTTCATCAAGCATTTCCACAGCCACACATACCCCTGGGGCTCTGCTCTCCTCAGCACAGTGTTTCAGGGTGAGCTTTTAGCTACCCACCCAGCTGCTCAGTGCAAGCTGCATGCTGCGCTGGCAAAGGAAAGGCATCTTCAGCCACTTTCCCTGCATGCTTTCTTCTCCCTCAAGCCTCAGAAATCCAGGAAGAGGCTTCCCCCATTTTTCTCATCTCCCTGTTTTGCAGCTGCTTTCTGAAGCACCCACAGGAGAACTGCTCGGGGACAGACTGGTCCCTACTGCCAGAGGGTGATG
The DNA here is from genome assembly GCA_013400475.1 of Tricholaema leucomelas. NCBI lineage: Eukaryota > Metazoa > Chordata > Aves > Piciformes > Lybiidae > Tricholaema lacrymosa > Tricholaema leucomelas. Next base: position 448,079 of record WAAF01015166.1, read on the forward strand.
CTAGCTGCAGCGCTGGGGAGCTGCCATCCCAGGAGAGAAACCCTTGCTGACAAACTGCCTGATCACCAAGACTTCTCAGCCACTTTGTGTAGGTATCAGTCTCTCCTGGTTGCCCTCCTTCTCCCTGATGAGGTAAAGCTCCCCCTCAGGGTAGTCAGAAATTGCAGAGTTGGCAAGATTGGAATATCTATGGAAAGAAAAAGAAGGGCTTACATTTCCCCCCCACCGTGTCATATCTGTCTACCTACATATCTACATCATATTATCTTTTATGTGCTGTATTTACAGTGTTTATTTATGTCACATTTTTTACCCTCCTGGTGTCCAGGGGTCTCTCTTCACTGCCCTAGGGTGCAGGCTGGACTCTGTTGATTTCTAGTGGCCATAAGGGTCATGGGTTGCTTCCAAAGGGATGCTGCAAGGCTGTCACCCTCCCATCGCCACCACAAGGTGACTGTGGCTGGGTGACATCACTACCAGACCACCTTGGTGACACCCAGATGAGAAAGAAAGGTGCCCAGGGATGCTGTCCACAGTGAAGGCAAAGACTCCCTGCTCCGTTGTCCCTTCCCATCACACAGCTGGCTGGAGGCACTGGGCAGTCCTCTGCCACAAAGGTAGGAGGGGGTGCCAGGGAGGCAGCAGCTGGGTCCCACTGATGTGGGGTGCAGCTGTCCACCATGAAGCCCTGGCAGCGGTTGCACAGCTGCTCTAGTGATGCTTTTCCCAACACACCTGCAGGCTCTTTGGGTGAGTGAAGCATGGGAAGGAGTCCCCACAAGGTTGCCCACCCTGCTCCTGGTCTGCTACAGCCCAGGAACCCTCTAGCCTGCCAGCATCCCCAGCCTCAGGGACAGCCAGGCCCTGCCACCTCGCTGCCTGGCACAAAGCAGAGCATTGAGGGACACAGTGAGGCTTTGTCCACCCTGTGCCTGCCGGGAAGGGGCCGGTTGCCCTCTGCAGGCTTCCATGGCCCGGTACCGGCTCTGCAGCTGCAGCGCCCAGGGGAGCTGCAGCACCCATGGAATATGGGGCACCCAAGGGAGCTTGGCTCCATCCGTGCAGCCCTGCAGCCATACTTCTGACCTGGGGATCCAACGGCCGTGCCCATCTGGCCACCTTTCCTTCATGGGAGCCAAGGGGCCAAGGAAAGCAGCTGTAGGATTTCCACCAAAAAAACTCCCACTTTGGAGCCCCCGAGGCTGAAAGCAGGTCCCTGGGATGGGGGTCCCCCACTCTCTGGTCGTAGGTGCCAAGCAGTTAGGGAAGTGACAGAGAAGCATCACTGCTGTCCTGTGGGACTGGTCTCCCACACTGTCACTGTGGGCAGCCTGGGGCAGACACAGCCCAGCTGGGCCTGGGGTGTCCCCAGAGTCCCCAAGGAAGGGACACCCCATGAACCCCCACCCCGACAAAGCAGTTCTCTTTCTTTTAGGAGAGCTTTTCCCCCTAGAAGCCCTGAGCAGGGCCGTGGGGTGGTTCTGCCCACACAGCCACCAGGCACCCAGGAGCTGGCAGCCAAGGGGTGCTGCTGGTGGGGCCAGAGGGGAGGGGCGGGGTCCTGTCCCTTTAAGGGGGGTGGCTGTCACTCAGAGAGCCCTTTTCTTTGCTGGAGAGCGGGACAGACACCCAGAGGGAGAAATACAGGGCGAGGGAGTGCCAGGCAGGAGAGGGCTCCTGCAGACAGCACCAAAGCAGCTGAGCAGGCGGTCGGGGCACCTGACGAAGTCCAGCATCATGGGTGAGTATGGGGTGAGGGTGGTGGACTCTAAGAGTTGTCACTAGTGGCTCTGGGGACCTGGTCCCGGATCAGAGCACTCTGAAACTCTCCTCTGGCCCCAGTCAGGTCCGGCTGGCCACAGCATGGCCATGGCAGCCATGGGAACTCTCAGAGGATGCCTCAGCATGGCAGGGATGGTGTTTTCTTTCCCAAAGCAGTTTGCTGTCCCCCAAAGCAGTGTGCTTATGTGGGTCTGTGGGGATAGATGTCCCCACAGCTAGTCCCACCTCAGTTGTCTCCACAGAGGCTGGAGACATGAGAGCTCTTGCCCAGGTCCAGGCAGCGGAATGAGACCTGCCACAGCTCCTGCCATCTGTATGCCAGCAGCCACGGGAAAACGGAGGTGCAGCTTGTGCCGATGCTTCCCTGTTGGTACAACAGAGCCAATACTTTACCTGCACGCCCTCAGGGCATCAGGGGTTTCTGTTCTCAAGGGGTCTGTAGGGTGCTGGCACCTTTCCTCCTCCTGCCTGCAGCCTATCTTTTGGCTCCAGCAGCAGCTGAGCCTGGGTACAAGGCCCAGGAGTATGTCATAAGGGCTCTTTCTCTCCTCCCATCCCCTCCCAAGCTTTCCCAGCCCCGAGGGGATGGAGCTGTGGCAGGAGCCCGCCAGGCCCTGCTGCTTCTCACCCCCTGCCGCAGGAGTGGGGCCATCCATCATGCCCCAGACCCTGGCACCTGCCAGGCAGCTTCCCAGGTGACCGAAAATCCTTTCATTTAAAAGAAAGGCCTTTAATCCAGCACCCCGCTGGGTGCCCAGGGCCATCCCCACGGGGCACAGCGAGGTTCAGGGAATAGCACTGGCCAGGAGGAGCAGAACCTCCTCTGGACCTGCCATGTCCAAGGCAAACAAGCGGGAGGGGGCTCCGTGCTCTCCTATAGCGCTGCCTTTGTTCCCTGTTTGCTCTCAGCACGGGGTAGCAGCCAGGACAATCCCCCATTGTCCTCGGTGCCACCACGACCTTGCTCCCAGTGTGGAGGGGAGGGCACTGCTGGCCAAGACCCCACGGTTTTCTTGTCCTTTGAGGGAGGAGATAAGCACTGTGGGATCTGCGGAGGGAGTGTGGGTTTGGGAACACTTCCCACGGGTGCCTCTTTGGCATTCAAGGCACAAATGCTATGCCCAGATGGGATGTACCCAAGCAACCGCTGTGCCCAGAGCAGGATGCCAGAGCTTGGGGAAGGGGAGCAGCTTTGCTGTGCAGTGCTGTTGCAGCCAGGGCGGCAAGTTAATGTAGTTTTACTGGAGCTAAACTGATGCTCTGGAGCCAGATGCCAGCGCATGCAAACCCACCTGGCTGCTTGCCCCCAAATTAGGCAGGAGAGCAGCTGGCTGAGCACCTCCCCACCCATCAGCAACCTGAGCTAATGATCCTGCATGTTGGAGCCCCGACATGCAGAAGGAGCAGGTGGTCCAACTTTTAGGCAATCCAAGCAGCACACTGGCACATGCCCTCACTTCCCCTACCCACAAACAGGCACCCATGGCCTCATGCCAAATACCTGTCCTGGAGGACTCGGTCTTTAACAGGAGCACTATCGTGCAGGGCACTAACATGGCTCTACTCCATAGGCACAGCTGTCCCTGTAATGAGACTGCTGCAGCCTGGGCAGCCAGAAGAGGAGTGCATCCCAGCGTGCCCCCTGGAAGCCTGGGGTGCTCAGGGCGTGTGCCAGCTCCTCCCGCACTGTCCCAGGAGTGGGCCGTGTTGCTGGGTCTCTGCTGGGGTTTGTCTTTGTGGAGATGCTGCTTTGCCCTCCATCTCTGATGGCAAAATTAAAAGGCAGGCAGCTGGCGTTACTGTTGCCCGCAGCTGGGCTGTGCCGGCAGCAGGGAACCCATTAGCAGCTTGTTTGCCAGATCCCACTGGCATCACGCTACATCGCCCTGTATTTCCATCGAGTCTCGCATGGCTTGGCACGGCTGCCCCGCCTCGGCTCCCCATCTGCCTCACACCCGGGGGCTGCCTTGCGCCCCTGCTGTCCCACGTTGCTATTGCCCCGTGTCTCTGGTCACTTGGATGCAATCCTGTCTGACTGCTTAGAGAGCCTCTCTAGCATTGCAACGAAACGTTTGTGGGCTTCCCTTCCACCTGCCCGGCACCTTACTTCTCCCATGCTTGCCTGCTCCCGAGCTGCAGGCTCTGAGTGCTCCCGGTCCTGGCGGTCCTATTCCACATCACCTCTCTTCTCCCTAGGTCTGCTTGAGTGCTGTGCCAGATGTCTCATCGGGGCACCCTTTGCTTCACTGGTTGCCACTGGCTTGTGCTTCTTCGGGGTAGCACTGTTTTGTGGCTGTGGGCACGAAGCCCTCACAGGCACAGAGCAGCTCATTGAGACCTACTTCTCCAAAAACTACCAGGACTATGAGTATCTCATTGACGTGTAAGTACTCTGCTGTGGTGCATTTCTTCGCACCAGGGACCCTGGCATCTGTCTTGTGCTGTGCCAGAAGGAGGTGTCTGGCCAGGCTGGCCAGGTCAATGCCCTCACCTTGGCACCAAGGAGAACCCCAGCTGCATCTGCCATGTGCAGTGCTGCAACTGCATGGCAGGGTCCAAGGGCCGCTTGTTTTCATGTCATGCCTGTTTTGATCTGACCCTGCCTGGTGCTGGACCTCTGCACCAGGTAGGTGTACAGAGCACAGGAAAGCTGGCAGCAGCTCACAGCCTTGCTTGCTGTGGCTTTGCCCCTGCTTGCTCCTCTCATGGCTTCACCTTCCATGTTGGCCCTCCAAGGTGGTATGGGGAGGATAAGTCACCGCAGCCAGGCTGCCCGAGGCCATGTGACAGATGGGGCTGAGCTCCCTGGCGCTGCCCCAGTGTCTGAGCATCCCTGCCCTCTCCTCTTCCCGGCAGCATCCATGCTTTTCAGTATGTCATCTATGGCACGGCCTCCTTCTTCTTCCTCTACGGAGCCCTGCTGCTAGCTGAAGGCTTCTATACCACCGGCGCCGTCCGGCAAATCTTCGGGGACTACAGGACCACCATCTGCGGCAAGGGCCTCAGCGCAACGGTAACTGGGGGCCCGAAAGGGAGGGGAGCGCGAGGCCCCCAGCGAGCTCACTCGTTGCAGCGAGTGTGTCAGTGTTTGGGAAAGTGGCTAGGACATCCTGACAAGGTGATCTTAACCGGGGTTTGGCACCCCTTCGCGCGCCCGCACTGGGGTCATCACGCTCGGTGTGGATGAAGGGCAGGAGACTGTGGCCGTCCGGGTTTTGGGGCATCCCAAAGGGAAGCGCAGCCCAGACGCCCTCCCCCAGGCCTGCCATGGCCCCTGGGGACCAGAGCAGCCCAAATGGCCACGTTTAACAAAATTGCTTCTCGTTTGAGCATGGGGATCCATCAGCATCCCCGCAGTGCTGTCAGCCTGAGGCTCTCTGGCGCCTGCTGGCCTCACGGTTGTCCTCCCTGCTGTGCTTGGGGACCATGACGAAGTGCTGACAAGGGGAGCCTGTGGCCAGGGGGAGCAGCGGCAGGTGGCTGCGGTTCTCTCGGGGGACTGTTGGGGTGGCATCCCAGTGGGAGGGCAAGAGAGCTGCATTTGCCTGCCAAGGGTTGGCAGCTGCTCTCACGCAGAGACCAAACCCTGCTTGGCTATGGCCAGGGTTATCCCTCCCCACGTGGAACGTGGCAGCCATCCTACTGCCACCACTGGTCATTCCCATGCACATGTAGCTGGGTCACAAAGCTGGTGCTGGCCCTATGAGCTACACAGGCACCCAGGTTGGGCTGCTGCTCTGTGCTGGCTCCCTGGGGATATGCTGCCTTTGGTGGGTGGTGGGGAGCCATACACATCTCAGTCCCATGCCTGCCCCACACCCTCTCCTACCTGGGGACCCTCGCGCTCCCCTGTCCATGTCCCTGGCCATTTGGTAACCATGGCTCTGCCCTGGCTTGTCCTGCCCCTTGCAGTTTGTGGGCATTACCTACGTCCTGACCATCATCTGGCTCCTGGTCTTTGCCTGCTCTGCGGTGCCTGTCTACATCTACTTTAACACTTGGACCACCTGCCAGTCCATTGCCAACCCCAGCAAGACCTCGGCCAGCATTGGCACCCTGTGTGCAGATGCCAGGATGTATGGTGAGTGCCAGATTCACCGCCCAGAAGTCAGGGCTCAGGGCAGATGAGAGGGGATGGAAGAAGTGGCCCAGGCAGATAAGGCTAGGATAAAGTAGGGGCAAGTGCTGAAGAGCCCCAAACTGCTGCTGTGTGTGTGATACACATGGCTGTGAGAGGCTGAGCTGGCCTGGCAGGCAGTTTGTGGCTGGCTCACCCAGCTCCCTGTGTCTCATCAGGTGTTCTGCCCTGGAATGCTTTCCCTGGCAAAGTGTGCGGCTCCAACCTGCTCTCCATCTGCAAGACCAGTGAGGTGAGCACCCCCTGTCACCTCAGCCTTGGCAATAGCCTCCCCAGCTGGCATCCTGGAGCCTAGCTGCTCAACCCCCTTTTCCCTTGCAGTTCCAGATGACTTTCCATCTCTTCATTGCGGCCTTCGTCGGGGCAGCCGCCACACTGGTGTCACTGGTGAGTTGGTGCTCCCTCTGCCCGGCAGTTCTGCACCCGGCGAGGAAGTGGGGGCAGAGGACAACGGAGGTGGTGGGCATGGATGTGACAGAACCTGTGCTCGTGGCATTTTCTGGCACATAAGTGCAGATGGCGAATTCAGGCCATAAGAAGGTAGAGGTGGGTGCTGGAGGGGATCTGGAGAAGCTTTAGGAGACCACCAGGGAAAAGTTGTGCTGCCCATGCATTGAATCCCTTGGCTTGCCCTGACTCTCTTCTTGCTTCACTTGCTTCACAGTGTCAATGAGACACTGCAGTGTCCTGCTGGTGCAGTACAGGCATGGGGCCTTGCGGGGCAACTGTCCTTTTGGGGTACTGGGCTGGGGGATGCCACCTTGGGCATACCTCAGCAAGGAGTCCCACTCTCCTTGCCCTCCTCATCTGTAGGAACTTTGTTTCTCCTCCTCCCTTCTCGCTCACTCTCTTCCTACCCACAGCTCACCTTCATCATCGCCGCCACGTACAACTTTGCCGTCCTCAAGCTGATGGGCCGAGGCACCAAGTTCTAGCCTACTGAGTGAAGCCCAGTCAGACCAAACACCCTTCTTTTCTCTAACACCGAGGCTTTAACACTGCAGCCACCTGACACCAGGTCTCCTCTGCCTTAACTCTGCCTTCGCCGCTGACTCCCCTCTTCTTCCTCCCTCGCGTCCGTCATCATGCTGAGCGTGACCAGAAGGAGAGCTTCCCATCAATGGACACCTCTTCATGCACTTTTCTCTCTCTGTGCTCATCCACAACCGGTTCGCTCTAGGGTCAAGCCCGTCAAAACCAGCCAGAGAAGAGGAGGGACTTACTCCAGTGTCCCGGTATTGCCTAGGGATGAGCAAAGGCCTTCATGCTCCTGGAAAGAGGAAATCCATCTAGGTCGCACCATGAGTAGCAGGAGGCTATCTAGAGAGAAAAGGAAGTTGGCCCAGCCCTGGTACCATTGCTAGAGACTCTCCTGGAGCTGTCTGCTGTCACCACCTGTGGATGGAGAACAAGAGAAGGATATTTTTTTTCCCCTTAGCAAAGAAAGATGAATTTACCCTAAACTGCCTGCTGCAGCCAAGGCAAAGGGAGTTCAGGGCAAGGATCTTCTCGTTGTGGAGAAGAGAGTGCTGACCCCGTTGCTGATAAAGCCCTAACCCAGCTGCCCTTATTAAAGCCTAAAGGAGTTTGGTGTCTCCGCAGACAAGGGGGACTTCTGACTTTACCCTCCAGGTATCAGAGAGGCAGCAGATAGATTTGACCAGAAGGGAGGCTCTCTGTGCCATGCCCTGGAAGTGTAAAGCCAGAGCCATCCCTCCGTGGGTAGAGGATGACCCTTTGGACTGTGCCCCTTTGCCCACCTCTGCTCTGCAAGTGCAGTGCTCACTACATGCTCTTGTCCCTTCATAATGGTGCTCTTCTCTGGGTGATGTCTGCTTCTCTAACCTCCACTGTGTCAGAGAGCTTGATTTGTTTCTCACTCATGTCAAATGTAACCTTCCCTTGTTCTGTCCCACTCTTCCCCTCACTTTTTCCCCTCCATGTTTCCTGCAAGTCAGGACAACTGTCTTGTGTCTGCCAAGGTGGGAAGGACTGGCAGCATCTTGCCATAAAGAAGTTGGGAAGAAAAAATGGTGGCTTGGAGGTCACAGGGCAGAAACACAGCCCATCTCTAGGGCAGAAACACAGCCCATCTCTGCAAACTAGATGCTCTCTGGTGCCAGTTTAGTCTTTTCTCATGGAGGGAAAAGGGAGCAGTGGGGCAAGGGGTTTGGTAGAGACAACCCCTCCCTTATGATTGCTTTCCATGGCAGCTGGAGGAATGCCCTCTGGCTGGGTAGCAAGGGCCCAGCCAGACCTGCTAAAATGCTGTTTCCAGTCCTCCCCACCAAATGGCATTTTGTTTTGGTTTTCTCTGCCTCTCCTTACTGCTAATCATTTTGTTTATTTATTGGAGAAACTACTGCAGCTCCATCTTGCATGGATTTTTTCTTTTTTTTTCCCCTTTGGGTCTGTATTACTCTTTTTTTTTTTTTTTTTAAGTGCCTGTTTCAGCAGAGGCAAGGATAAAGGAGCAGATCTGCTGAGCAGAGCATTTGAAGGATCCTTGCCGCTGGGAATGCTGAAATAGATTGGCCAGGCTACCAACGCACACAGGCTGGGGAGGGGGGGGACACATGCCAAGAGGGATGGCAGGGTGGGGAGAAACCAGCCAAGATCTGGGAATTCACATCAGTGCTGTCTCTCTTGGGGGTTTGCTGGGGTTTGTTGGGGGTTTTTTTTTTTAGGTATCCATTTAACAAAAAGTAACCAGATCCTCCTTCCCACCCTTGCCCCCAGACCCCAAACACACACACACACGCACACCTGTGCGCACACACACACACACACACACACAAAGAGACTTAATCAACTGAAAGTGTTTCCTTCATTTCTGATCTAGAGTTTCAACTTGTTAACAAGCAAATAAAAAGGAGCAAGTTTTTAAAGACTTATCTTACAAGATGTATTTTATAAAAATTAAAGAGAATAAATTAAAATTAAGAACATTCTGAACATGATCCGTGTCTGTCTGTCTGTCCATTGGTTTCGCCAGCTTTCCCACCCTCCCTGCCCAGGCAAACAGAAAGGGCAGAGAAGAGGGGGACTGAAAAGGAGAAGGTCCTGCATGAGCAGCACCCACCAGCCTCATCTGCAGGCCAGTAGCTCCTCCAGAATCCTGCCCATCTCTTTTCCCCACCCCAGCCATAAGGTTCATACCCCTGACTTCAAAATCTTTGGTTTTAGCTGGGCAGCCCTTAAAATCTCTATTTCTTCTCCAGCCATCCAGAGAAAAGCTAGAGTCTTGTAAGAGCCACCTGCTCACCTTTGGTGAGGTGCTGCTGCTGTCCTTTGACACTCAGCCTTGGTGATAACCTTTGCCACATCTCCTGTAGCACCTACAGCACGACCACAGCAGAAGTAATTGGCACAACTCGAGCAGAGCTCACCAGTTCAGTCAGGCACTGTGTGTGGTACAAGCACGGTCAGAACCACATGGGATGCACGATTCCTTCTCTTGCAGAGAGCCCTGTGTGAAACACAATGGTCTTGTTCAGGCACGAGGCCAGACTTGACCATCACAGGGCCCTACATGTTCTGTGCTATGCTCCGTGGGCGGCTGCATGCCATTTGCTGCATGCCATTTGCTGCATGCCACTTGAAGAGCTTGCACAGTGCTGGTGCATGGCAAGGTCGTCGACTGCTGTCCTTCTGCCCCGATCAGACTAACGTTGCCCTTAGATGAGTATTTCTACAGCAGCTGCTCAAAAATTATCAGTTCAAATGCTGCTTCTCTTGGAAATGCTCCTCAGGAGCTGTGCTGAGGAGACTCCAGAGAACAAAGCCACAGAGAAATGGTCCCAGCCCCATGCTCAGAGTGCAGCACTTCTCATGTTTGCAGCAAACCTGCCCAAGAGGATGATTTTAGGTACAGTGAGGTGCCTGTGTGCAGCAGGACAGGCTGAGAGCTGACAGGCTGTTACCTACGCACAGCCAGGATTCCATCTGCTCTTCCTAAATGACACTCTAGCCCAAATACTAACCTCCCCTCTCCCACCTTCAGCCCCCTCTATTCAGACAGCAAGGCTTCCCAAGCAGCCCAGCCAGGAGAGATTTAGCTCATGCACTGCTGCTGCCCCAGTTCAGTGCACAGCTGTGCCTGCAGACCAGCCTTGTCCCAGCTCAGAGAAACCCATGGGGCTGTAGCCAGCATCAATGGGGGCCTCTGTTCCCTGCGTTCCCAGATGCCACCACCCTCCACTCCCAATGCTGAAAGGGCCCTGTGTGTGTGTGATCGGCCGCTGGGCAGGAGCAAGCTGAGGAACAAAACACTTCTCTTTCCCCTGGCAGAGACTGGTGCCCCTCAGCCCGCATGAGAGTTGGAGAAAGCAGCACGAGGTAGTGTGTGAAAGCAGCCAGCATGGCAAAGATGCTGGGCAAGTCTGAGGGCTGAAGAGCACATGTAGCCTCTTGCTGGGTATGCCTTTGGTTATGTCCTGTTGCCATCCTACCTGGAGACATGGATCTTGCCCTCACAGTTTTTTCCCTGGACAGCCAGTGGAAGGAACTAGCTAAGAAAAGTCAGTGTGAACTTGCCTCGTACCAAACACATCCCTGTAAAGGAGCGCACCGTGAGAGCTCTAAGGAGGGGAACCACTACAAACACACTTTACTCCTGTCTAGCGGCTGACAGGTGGCTGCAGCTTGCTCCTGTAAAAGCTAGCCCGGAGAAGGGGACCTGGATGCTCTGCTGCAGGGCACGAAAGGTGACTCCCAGCCTTTATCTTCGTGCCCTGCCACTCTGAGAGATGCTGCTAGCAAGGGGCACTAGGCAAGCAAGCCCTTGAGACAGTGAAGTGCAGGCAGAGTAAGAGGAGAGGGAGAGAGATGGCACCCAAGGGTGTTCCTGTAGGGACGGCCACGGGTCCCCATCCCTCCACTGAGCCCAGACTGATGCTTCTCCCTCTGCCTCCCTCGGCCGGGCGGGTCTGGCTGCCTCATCCCCGGTCCTCCGTCTCCTCCCCGCGGCCGCCGAGGGCAGCGGCGGCTGCAGCGGGGGCAGGCGGGCGCCGTGCTCCGGCTTCCCCCACCCCAGTTTGCCCAGCCCTGCCCTGCCCTGCCCTGCCCCGCGCCTCCCGCCCGCTGCTTGGGCTGCCCCGGGGAGCTCTCCCCGCGATGCACGTCTGAGGATGCCCAGGGGCTTCCAAATCAACTGCAGCCCAGCGGCCACATCATAAGGAATTACTGTCTCCCTCCAGCGTCTTCAGATCATAGCGTCGTAGAATCATTTTGGTTGGAAAGGACTTTTAAGCTCATCCAGTCCAACCATTCTCTAACTCGATCATGTCTGGTACTAAGCCACGTCCCTCAGCATCACATTTCTGCGTCTTCTAAAGACCTCCAGGGATAAGGATCCAACCATCTCCCTGGGGAGACTGTTCCATTGTTCCGGAACTCTTTCCGCTTCTAATGTCCAACCTAAACCTCACTTGGTGCAACCTGGGGCCGTTTCCTCTTGTCCTGTCTCTTGTGACTAGGGAAAAGAGGCAGCACTAGAGGCAAACCCAACTGCTGCCCACTGTCCAGGCTCAGCCCTCCATCCTCTGCCTGCACCAATATTCAGCAGAGTGGACAGTCAGGACACTGCTGCCCATGTGCCCCAGCGCTTCCTCTGGCACCTGTCAGGCACCAGCTGGTTTCTCTCCATTTCTGTGCAGTTTTGCACTGCTAGGAAGAGCCTCAGTGGTGGGGAAAGAAGAGCAAGTGAGAAGCTCTCACAAAGACAGCCAAGACTGATAAACAGCCCAGGCAAATGCTGTACTTGCCTGTTTATGAAGACAGGAGTCCTCCATCTGTGTGTGGCTACATGCAGCAGCTCTAAAGGAAGCTAGCAGGGAAAGAGCTGCTCTACCAGCCACGCAAGAGACTGAGCACTGGCTTCTATTCATTCCCCACTGCTTTTGCCCCAGCAAGCAACCCATCATCACCAACTTCACACATTGTCCCAGGCCTCAACTGAGGGACTTTGACTCAGCTGAGGTGTGGGGCAGCTGCTGTTGGAGTTGCCATCACCTCCCACCTTGGCAGAGCAGGGAGTGCTCCTTACTGCAGAGCAGAGCATGCCAGTGTCCCTGGCACCAGAGTGGCAACAAGCTTCCTGTTAAGGACTGGAGCCTAGGGTGGGGTTCAGAGGCTCCTGAAATAGTATTTTCAGACTCTATGTATATCTGCTCATCCTCAAGCAAGAACATGCAGTCCCCATAGACTGTTTCCATAAACCTCCCTACAGCTGTACTGCAGCCTCTGGAGCTAAGAAGCAGTACTTGGGAAACACACAGCATGTGAGCAGCCTCAGTGACCCAGGTGGCAACCCCAGGGCACATGCAGCCATTTGGGGCTCCTCAGCTAGAAGTTGTAGAGATTTGTTTCCTCAGCCCACCAAGCAGATTCATGGCCTTACAGCTTCATCAGCTGAACTAGAGCAGCAAAATCCTCAATGGGGGCTGTGGGATAGAGAGATGGTTGGGACCAGGGGACTCCTCACTATTCCTCCTCCTTTGTAAGCAAACAGGGATACTCTACAGCATCTGTTCACATGGAAGCAGCTCACTGCTTTCCTCTGCAGACACTCCTTTACCATCCAGGGTTCCATTCTCTCCCCAGCACAGGACAAAACCCACTGAACCCACTGTTATTGCTTGTGGTGGCCAAGTGGGGAATGAGAGAACAGCTTCACTGTCACTCCTGCCTCTACCCTGCATTTTCTTACATCTCACATCAGAGGATTCAGTCACTTCTACGTTTTTAGACAGACCCTCATCCACATGAGACATCCTCACCCAACTCCTGTGACTCCTCCAAGGCTATCACCACCTCCCACCTGTCCATGCTGTCAGTTTTCAGCTGTGTTTTGAAATAGCTAAAGTACAATGCTAGAGGCTCCCCAGATACTCCAGTCCACATCTTAAGAGCAGGGTTTCCAAGGACTGCCTTTGGAAGCGTGGACAGGCAAGCAGACGTGGGAGGAAAATAAGCTAAAAGGGTCTGCCAACAGAAACAGCAGGCATGGACTCTGCAGAGAAAGCCTCCCAAAATAAGTGACCATCCTGGCAGGACAGCGGAAGAGAACAGTTCCCATATGCTGATTTCTGCCTCAGCATCCTATGGAAACCATGGCTGGTTGCAACCCCCCGGAGCCGGAGGGCCTGGTTCCAAGGCTGCAGGAAGAAATCAAAGCAAAGTGCCCAGCTTGCTGCTGAGAGCCCAGGCTGGAAATTAAAATGGAGTGACAGAAGGAGGCAATGCAGAGTATTTCTGTTATGAAAGTGTGTTTTGACAAACTCATGGGAAGGCAAAACCGCTCACTGAGTTTGGCTGGTAAATAAGTCACTTTCCTTCAACTGCTTGTCTGGCTGGGTATACTCAGCAGATCCAGAGAGCTGATTCTGCCACTTTGCTCTGGTAAGAACTCACCTGCAGTACTGCATCCAGCTCTGGAGCCCACAACACAGTAAAGACACAGACCTGATGGAGGTCCTCACCTGCAGTACTGCATCCAGCTCTGGAGCCCACAACACAGTAAAAACACAGACATGACGGAGAAGGTTCAGAGGAGGACTACAAAAATGATCAGGGGGTCAGAACATCTCTGTTATGAGGACAGGCTGAAGGAACTGGGGTTCTTTGGCCTGGAGAAGGCTGCAGGAAGATCTAATAGCAGCCTTCTAGAACCTGAAGGGCCTCCAAGAAAGCTGTGGAGGGACTATTTGCAAGGGCCTGCAGTGATAGGATGAGGAACAATGGTTTGAAAGGAGAGGAGATTTAGATTGAATGTTAGGAACAACTTCTGCACCATGAGGTGCTGGAACAGACTGCCCAGGGAGCTATCCAAGGTCAGTCTTGACAAGGCTCTGAGCAACCTGCTCTAGTAGAGGATGTCACTGTTCACTGTGTGTGGGGGTTGGATGAGATGACCTTTGGAGGTCCTTTCCAACTCAAACCATTCTATGATTCAAGAATAATCCCTTTCATCCCTTAGTGGCTTCTCTCTGCCAGATGCTAGAACCAACCCAGTTCCCTGATCTCCCTCAGAACAGGAGCCAGCTTGACCTTTGATAAACCAAGAAGGCAACCACTTTCTGAAACCACTTGAATACATTCATGGTTTATTTGCTTAAATAAAGGGAGAATCTCAGCTTCACAATTCCAGCTCTGTAGCAATAGCAACAACTGCAGCAGCATGAGTGGACACAGGGAGGGGATGGCTGTTGGCACTGAAGCTTGCAACAGAAAGCTAGAAATTCCTGCTCCTTTGGCAACTGTGTGCAACATTTATAATAAATTAAACAAATCTATTACACTACACCTTCTAAAATGAACTTTTAAAACACATAAGCCTAATAAAACAGATGGGTTCTTTTTCAAGTCAATGAGCCAATGTCTGATGGAAGTACAAGATGCTGTTTAACAGCCTCCAGTGATATGAGCCCGTGCACAATGAGGGGCTTGAGCTTCAGCTATCAGCATCTACATGCACCAGGGGCACTGCAAACAGTTTGCTGCCCCCATGCCTCCTACACCATGGCTTGTTCAGTCTCTGTCCTCTCCCACAGGAGGCGCTGATCCTCACACAGTTCCCACAGGATCTGAGCTGGGGAAGCGGCACCTGCAGGAAGCTTTTCCCAGCAGCCCCTCTGGCCGGGCTGGGCAGTGCAGAGGGGCCTGAGCCCCTGTGTGAATCAGCTCCAAGGGTCATACCTGCTCAGAGATGTGCAGTGGGACCATAGGTCAGAGAGTCTGGGGCCTTGAGGGAAGTATCAAGCAGTGTTAAACTGAAGCATGGTCTAGAGGCCCAGAGAGGTCAGACATTGGTAAAAACTGGCAACAAAAACTTCATTATCCTGTAAAAATCTGTTGCACCTACAGAGGCAGAACTTTCTCTTATTCCTCAAGGCATCTGCTTCTCCAGAGACTAGGAGCACTCCCTCTATCCATCCCCCTGAACATCAGTGTTCAGCCCCGTTTAGACATCAGATCCCTTTAAAGCACTTTGCATTAAAGCTTCGATCCCTTCCACACATGGCTGCCTTGCAGAGAAGGGCAGGTTCACCCTGAGTTCCACCAGAGGACACTCCCTGTGTTCTCAGAAACGTGGTTCACCAGCCACCAGCTAGAAGGGCAGAGCCTGCCCTGCTCTAAAGCATAGCAAAAGCAAGGCTGCTCGATTTGAGCTACAAAATCCATCATCCAGTAGCTCATCACAGTGGGAATTGCATTCAGCAGACAGCAAATATGTACTCAGAGAAGCTCTCCCTATGGCAAGCTGCTTTGAGCTTATGGGAAAAGCCAGAGTTTTGGACAAACATTTGCCTGGGAAGTTGCAGGACATGAGGTCATAACGGTAAAGTGAGCAGTCAGCAAGCACTCTTTGCTACACAGACAGCCTGGGACTAACACCCAGCACGGCGCAGGAGCTGTGCTCATCAAGGCCCAGCATCTTTTTCTAGCAGGCTCCTTGCCCCTATGAATACCATTTTTCAGTCACCTTGAACAGAGGTGGAACCAGTGCAGCTCTCCTCTCAGTGGACTGAATTCAGCAACCTTTAACAAAGGCCACTTAACTGAGTGGACATCCTCTGCCAGTGAAGTCTGCCATATGAATCAGAGATAAACCATACTGGATTCCCCTGTCAGGGAATAAGAACCAGGAAAGTGGCATCAGTAATCTGTGCTCAGCAGTGCTGCACCTGACACAACAGGTAATAACGTGAACAGTTCTGTGTTGCACCATCCCAACAGGAACATATGTGCTAAAGGAACTGAGGCGGCTGATCTGCCAGCTACCAAAGCACAGTGGTCACTGGCCCCACACATGGGATGAGTGGATTTATCCACACAGGCCCACCTGCACACCTAGGAGATGTCCTAACCCACCCACCTACCATCTGGTCTGCTAGAGTGCATCATCTGGACATGCCAATTACTTGTGACAGAAACCAGATGAGGCTTCACGCTCCAGATCTCCTGAACTCCTGAGTAACTCTAAACCCTCTGAGACGACCCAGCAAGGGTCCACTTTGTTATTTTTTTCATATCCGGGGCTTTGAGGAATGAGAAGTGAGATCCAGTCTTGAGCCTCCACAAGAGACAAGGAAATCTGTATTAAACAAGAAGCAGGCAGTGTCTCCACAACGTAACACTCACACGGGACAAACTCAGAGGTGAGGAAAACCACACCAGAAATAGGCAGCCACAGAGGAGCGATGCTGCCACAAACACAGTTCCATCTCTCCTTGTCACGTTGCTTCAGATCAGAGTTTTAACAGTTCTCAGCACAATTCAAGTCTCAGGACACAAAGCACTTACCCCAGACAACAGATAGGCACACCTCAGCCACTCCAGTATTTGGCATTCTCACAGTCACGGGGGCTAGAGTTTCTGCACCGGGTTTGGTTCAGTCTGATGATTAGATTTTTCCTTTGGCAGTAAAGGTCATGAGTTTAGTGGCTCTAGGATGTTTTTGAGTTCAGGACTAAAATACTTCAAAGAGTGTCTAGAGTGCTCTCAGCTATGTCCCGCAGGCAGTTCTTGATACAGATCAGATCACTGCTGTCTTTAGTGAATGTAAAGGACTTTAACCCAGTTCTCTAAACCTGCTAAACCAGGTAGAGATGGAAGCAGGACTAGGCTCACATGTTCCTGCAAAAGCTCCCTCCTGCAGAAACATGCTCTGTGCATGAAAACCCCAGCCAGAATTCAGACGGTGACACTGCAACTCCCCACTGAGCAAACCACTTATTGTCCTTGTGGCCACTCTTCTCAGAGCGCCGCCGAGCTGCCCGTGCTTACTCTGATCCAGCTGCTGGCTTGAGCGATGTTCCCGAAGCAGCAGCCTCTCCTAACAACAGGAAGAGCCTGACTTGGAGCTGGAGTGCAGGTCAATGGTGTGGCCCAGCATGCAGTGCTCTAGCTGCTCCTCTACTGCCAGCACCTGTCGCACAGCCTCCTCAAAGGCCACTGCCACATTGGTGTCATCCTTGGCACTCGTCTCCAGGTATGGATAGTTACCATTTTCCATGCACCAGGCCTGGGCCTCCTCGGTGCTCACTTGTCTCTCGAGTTTGTCTATCTTGTTGCCCAGGACTACAAATGGAAAGCGTTCAGGGTCCTTCACATCAGCATAATAGACAAACTCCTTCTGCCAGTTACTCAGGTTCTCAAAGCTCTGCCGGTCATCCACACTGAAGGTCAGCAGGCAGCAGTCTGCTCCCCTGTAAAAGGGGGTTCGCAGGCTCTTGAATCTCTCCTGTCCCGCAGTGTCCCAGATCTGGAGCGTCACAAAACGTCCATCCACCTCCAGGTCCCGGTTTAAGAACTCCACACCAATCGTGTGGAAAGCCTGCGAGTCAAACTTGTTGGTGACATAGCGGTTCATGAGGGAACTCTTCCCAACTCCACCATCCCCAAGCAGAATGACTTTTAAGAGCAAGGACTTCCCACTCATTGCAGCAGGACGGAGGGACGCAGGACCAAGGCAATCTGCAGGGTTCAGAAACACCACAAACTGTCTGCTTGTGACTCGTGGATTCTGTGGAAAGTCACACACAAACGAGCAGAATATGGCATTTCCATCCCCGTTCCCTAACAGGTTCTGTGCACAGCAGGCAAACTCTTTTATTACAGAGATGAAAGCCAGAAACCGGACAAGCTTTCAGGCACACAAATCCTTTGGCAGGTGCAAAACTGAAGCAGCAGTCACTGCTAAGTGCCAGGTGGGAATAACTTGTTGGGAGGTCAGTACCAATTATACTACTTTTGGTGTAATATAATCTGGTGTATCTGAAAGCCTGCCTGGTTTTTCCAAACATACTCTCACTAATTAAACATCTCTCCTGTGTCCTCAGGCTACCAGAGAAGCAGCAAAATCACCAGGGATCGCCAGCACCAGCCCTTCATCTCCACTGCAGGATCGCTAGTTACTTCCTATTACAAGAGGGATGTGGAGATGCTGGAGCATGTCCAGAGAAGGGCCATGAGGATGCTCAGAGGGCTGCAGCAGCTCTCCTATGAGAACAGACTGAAAGAGTTGGGGCTGTTCAGTCTGCAGGAGAGGAGGCTCCCAGGTGACCTTCTTGTGGCCTTTCCGTATCTGAAAGGGGCCTGCAAAAAAGCTGGGGAGGAACTTTTTAGGCTCTCAGGGAGTGACAGGACTGGGGGGAACGGAGCAAAGCTGGAGGTGGGTAGGTTCAGATTGGACGTGAGGAGGAAGTTCTTCGCCGTGAGAGTGGTGAGAGCCTGGAGGGGGTTGCCCAGGGAGGTGGTTGAGGCCCCATGGCTGGAAGTGTTTAAGGCCAGGCTGGATGAGGCTGTGGGCAGCCTGCTCTAGGGTAGGCCCTGCCCATGGCAGGGCAGTTGGAACCAGATGATCCTTGTGGTCCCTTCCAACCCTGACTGATTCTATGATTCCATGACTTGCTCTACTGGAAGGAGGCAGAAGAGGCACAGGCCTCACATCAGTACAAGTCAGCTGGCAAACCAGTTCTTAATCACCCCAAGAAGGCTGACTCACAAGCGGAGCTGCGCTCGTTTTCCACATGTGATCTCCGCAGCTCAGAGGGGCTTTCCCAGGTGCACAGACAGCTTCTCTGCTGCTTCTGTCTGGCAATGCCTTCTGCCGGCCAGTTTGCTGAGGCACAATTTCACACTGCAACACTCCAGCCACCACAGGTCCAGAGTGTGCAGCACTCACAAAACAAAGGCCAAGCGCCAACCAGTCCTCCCTTTCCCAGGGACTTTCTGCGAGTGAAAGTAAAGGCCTGACCTGCAGTGAGAAGTTTGGTACTGTACCTGCTCTAGAAACACAATGCTTCTGCCTCCAGGACTGTCGAGGGAGTACCTTCCTCCAGCATAAATCACTACAAAACAAACATCAGTCAGAGAGGTTGCCTGAGCTATGCTTGGTGCGCTGCTTTTCAGCCTGTAATGCTGACCCAGGCTGGACGGACTGTAGAGCTCTAAGAAGCTGAAAGTGCAGTACTGAAGGCTGAAGTAAAACAGGCAAGAAGGCGGCACTGAGGACAGCGCTTCCCCTTCCCTAAGTAAAATGGAACACATGCCATTTCTGACCGGGGCAGAGCCTCTAGATGCTGACCTCCAGAATAAACTGAAGGAGCTCTGGCAAGAGTGCAGAGGGCTGTGTAATCCGTGTCTGCACTCAATCCAGGGGACATCAATAGCTTTGATCTGCTTGGCTGGCCTGCCCACACAGTCTGGAATCTAATCTGAGGATTCAACGTGTACTTGAATCTCCTAACCAGAAGCCAGCTGGTGTCAAGGGATCTGGCTTGTTTACACCTGCTACAAACATCCCTGGGAAGGGCGTGGACACCACAGCACTGCTCTGTGATTACCACCACCAGACCACCCTCTGAACAAGTGAAACGGGAGCATTTCACACTGCTCAGGTTAGCACTCCTACACCTCTCAGGCCAAAGACCACTTTTGGCATTAACTCCAGGGAGCACATCTCAACTTTGTTTCTGTTCTTGTTGCAGCTTCTTCAACCAGTGCTTACCACTAAGCCCAAATCAGAAACTTCTGCTTCTCCAAAAGGTTTCACCAGTTTCAGTTCCTCTGCACAGGAACAGCCCAGATCAAGCACTGCTGAACTAACCTGATGGGCCATGGGGCACTTGAGAACCATCTGTGAGAAGCAAAGAACAAAATGCAAATGTCACAAGAGACACACAGGAACGGAAGCACAGGTCCTTGGGGCTGCTAGCTTTGGGAAAGTCTCCCTTGAGCAGGTAAGCTGGTCAAAACCCTTGCTCTCCCTTCTCCAATTCCTGAGGGAGGAGGGCGTCAGAGTGGCCCCTGTCACCAAAGTCCGACCTGACACACACCAGCATCCCTGGCAAGAGCTTCTGATTAGAAATGGTTTGCAGCAAGTGACTTAGCAGACGTTTTTGACACGACCGAAGGGTTACGCTAGGCTACTCCTGAGCCTGGCAGGTCAGCAGGCTACCGACAGCCATGACACGGATGGGCACACTGCCACCCACGGCACCGGTGTTAGCAACGCTGCTTGCAACCTGCTTTCACTCACTGGCCTTTTGCAAGCTATTTTGGAGGCCAACTTCGACTTGTAGCAAGACGGAAACCGCTCGCACAGGAAGCTGATGAAAACAGTAAGGTGTGATGGTGGGGGCTGGGCCCCGCTCTCCCCACTCCCCAGGCCGTGGCTCTCTCGCTCAGCAGGAGGTAGAACTCTCCGGCGGGTCCTCGCCTGGCTGCCCGGTCCTCGCTCGATCCACTGCCGCAGCACCAGAGCGGGACGGCCGAGGACAGATGCAGGGAAGGAGAGGGTGCCGCAGCCACGGAGCTGCACACCGCAAGAGCGGCGCTGCCCCCTCCCCAACCCGGCGGCCGATGCCGAGGCCCTTCGGTAGAGGTCGAGGGAAAGGAGCGGCCCGTTAGCCCTGGGAGGTGTCTGGGGGCCGAGGGGAACGCCGCCGAAGCCGCCCGCCCTTACCTCCCCTCCACCCGTACCTGCCGCCGCTCCCCGAGCCGCAGGTGCCGCCTGCCCCGCGCCTGCGCCGCGCACGCGCCCTGCCGGTACCGACGGCGGCGGCGGGGCGGGGCTGGCGCTCAGCCGGGTGGTGTCGCGGCTGTCACTCGGCTGCCCGCACCGCCCCCTCCTGACACCCGCCCGTCGCTCCTGCGACCTCTCGCCGAGCTCCTCGTGGTGCCTTCCTGTCCTCCGTTTGCCTCCGCGTTCCCCTCTCCTGCCGTCCCGCTGTCCCCGTGCCATCTCCGCGCTGCCGGGGAGCGGGACCTCCGCCGTGGGTCAGCCGAGCCACACCGGGGGCTGCCTGGTCTCAGTGGCGGGGTCTCCGTGGAGCCTGTGTGAGATGAGATCAAGGCACTCTTACCGGGGTGGGGTGAGCAGACAGTCGGGTTCTGGGGTGCGGCACCATCCTCGCCGTCAGCCGCTGCCTCGTACGTCCTATGCTGCAGCTGCGGCTTGGGACTCCTCCGTTCCAGGCCCAGCGCTCGGCTCTGCAGCTGCTTCTCCAGGTCCTGTACCTGGAGGCAGCTCCAGCCCACAGTCCCTGCTCTGAGGCAGCCCAAACGGCCCTGCCATCCTTAGGTTTGGTCACCCCCATCTTCCCCTAGCCCGCAACTGTGGGCAGTGTCTGCCAGGCGCTCCAGCAACCTTTTCGCCTCCCAGAACAAAGCCAGAGCAAAGCTGGGGAAGGACCTCCCCACCGCCACACTCGCATCCCCATCTACCCCGCACAGCTCGAGGTGCCCTGAGGATGTGCCCTGTGTGGGTTTCGAGCTGAGGCCTCACAAACTTCACGCTTGCCAGCCACCACTCAGGCAGCAGTACCTCAAGGGGCGCAGCAGCATCTCCCAATGCATCATCCACGGCAGCCAGACCATATAGCAGGTGACCAGCTGGTGATGGGGCGTTTGCCAGCACTGCGGGGAAGCTGGGACCATGGCAGGAGGGATGGGAGTTACCTACTCCCCATGGCACTGAGATGATGGAGGTTCTATTTGAACCTTCCCTTCGAAAGCTGCAGCCCTCTCAGGTCCCTCCCTGCTGATCTGGGAGTGGTGTGTGAAAGGCAACGGGGAGTGGAATGTTCCCAGGCTGCCATGAGACCTCTCTAAGACACAACACTACAAGTAGGGGCTTGTCTCAGCTCCACTCCAGCCCCGGGGCCAAGCTGCATGCTGTCACCACAGCCTTTGCTCTCACTCCCCATCCCCAGCTTTTCCCTGGAGCCCTTGATCAGTTACTAGGGACATGCTAGGTGACAGAGTGCTGGAGCAGGAACATGATAGGAGGAGGCACTAGCCATAACTTTGGCCTGATGTAGGTGTGCAGGCAGGTTGGGGCTTTGAGAGATAGCAGAAAGCATCTGTTGCAACATGCTTATCTGCTGGCTGTTGCTCCTGCAGGTTCCTGGAAAGTCATGGATCTGGCTGGCAGATGCTGGCTCACAGCCTTGCACTGGGGAGTTTGGCCCCTGCTGCAGTGGGGTCTGCTGAGGGACTCATGGAAAAGGCACGTGGCAGCAGAGCAGGCCTCATGGTGGCAAGGACAGAGGAGGGGGACAGAGTGGTACACGGCAACTCGGCTGCCTCTTGGCAAGGAATGTGCCTGGGTGGAGGGTTGGAGGGAAGCCACTCCTGCCACCGCTCCGGAGGTGATCTGGGCGAAGCAGCAAAGGGCCATATTCCCGTGCTGAATCCCAGATGTTATTGTGCACCATATACTCTGTGCCCAGCTCATACTCTGCACTGTACTCTGCACCTGGCCTGGCCCTGCTTCCCCATGGCCAGTGAGACCTTCCCCCATAGACTCATCCAGGCAGATTTGAAGCTGTGGCACAACACCACAGAAAGGCTTTGGTTTTGGTTTTCCACTCCAAGAGGTTTCCTCATGTCATGTGTGTGCTATGCAGTTGAGAGCAGTCTTGGACACCCCTGGCAACTCCCAACTGCCTGTGCTGCAGCTCAGCCCTGGGATGCATCCCTGCTGCCATCACTGCCATGGGTTTGAACCCCCACCTTGTCTCCCACCAGCTCTCTGGGTTGCCATACCCCAGCTGCTGCCTACAGAGAGGAATAAATCACAGAGTGGGGGCTATGCGTTGTGAGCAGGGGAACAAAATGTCTTTTCATGCCATAATCCTTTGTAATAAAGCACCAGGGGGAAGAAAGACCATAAACAATGTCTCCTGTGTGAGCCAGCTGCTTCCTAAAATAAAACACTCCCCTCCACCATCAGCTGCCCTGGTTGGGGCACAAGTGCAGGCACCGCAGCACGACACCGGAGGAGCATCCGCCATAGGAGCAGGTGTTCCTGCAGCTCCCTGCTCAGCCCCACGGGCCTGCAGGCATCTGCAGAATGCAGCTGAGAGACACACACACACACACAAAACCGAGCACTTCATTCTGGCCACTCACAAAAGCAGGCTGCAAGCCACCAAAGGGTTGACGTGCCCAGGCGCCAGCAACATGTGCACTGCTTGGCAAAGGCATGTGGCAAAGCTGCTCCCACCTGTGCTCCACACCAGCAACAACCCGAGCAAATATGAGGAGCGTGGCAGGTTGCAGAGCAGCCCAGTGCATAATTCCCCTGCTTTATTTAGAGCTGGGTGCTGGCAGGGCCCTGGCTCTTGCTGAGACTCTGGAGGAGAGGGCAGAAAGCTCTGAGCACTCCTGATTCATCCTTACTTGTGCTGAGCCCTGGCTGGCAGGGCATAAGTAAACCACTACTGGTAAATCTGACCGCCTGGGTGATATCTCTGCTGCTGGGTAAGGTGTCATGGGGTGTGCCAAGTGTAGCAGCCCTGCTCTGCCATCCACCACACAGCCTGCAGGCCAGTTTACCAGTGCAGGTGTCTAGAGGTACCTGGCTCACAGTGCTGGTGCTTTTGCACTCACTAGTCGGCAGTGGTAGCTTTCCCACCCCATGGCCACAGGGCTGTCCAGCATGGCACTGCTCCTCGCTGCAGGATGGGGACAGCTTGTCTGTTAACCCACCCCCCCACCAGCTCCATGTCAGTGAGTGTCCTGAGGGGATAGTCTGACCCTCAGTGCCACATCACACATAGTCCCTCAGCCCTTGGAGGCCTCCCATCAGCTCCATTCCCAAAGACGCATGGTCACCAGCTCCCACAACACTTTCATTTCCCTCTTACCAGTCTCTTCTGCTTTCTCCTGTTACAACCAAACACACAACTATCCCCACACACACAGATATCCTCCCCAGCAACTCCCAACAGAGGTTTTCCTTGGCAGCTTGAGTTTGCTGGCCCATCACCTCCCCTCTCTAGCACTGCCATTGCAGGGTTTGAGCTCTGCACTTGGCAGCATGTCCACCCAGGCAGGCGAAGACACCTGGGAGGGAAAGGCTGACTCAAGTGACGCAGAGGCAGCGACACCTTCTCCCTGGGGATGTGGCGAGTGGTGGGTGGGGGAGAACCCATGCTTGGGAGAGCTGCACTATCTGCCAAGCTGCACAGCATGGCTTCACCTTATCCTGTTTGCTCTGATGATAAATGCACACTCTCTGAGGACTGTTTGCTTGTACTGACTGCAGTGCGGGCTGGAGCTGGCAGTTTCCTGCTGTACAAACCCAGAAGCTGCCCCAGGGCCTGGTCAAGGCCACCTCTTGGCTCTCACCACTTTCCAGTGCAGCTTTGGGGACTGCCAGATGGAGAGTGGTCAAAGTGAAACCCTGGCTGCTGGCGTGCAACAGCTTCCCTTGTACTGGGCAATCCATGCTGCAAACCATCATGGTGCTGTGGGATGTGTGGAGAGGGTGCTGCAGCCTGGCAGGGTGGGTGCACATCCAGGGGGAGGGGAACACTGGGGTGCCTGGTGCAGGGCCATGCATAGGGTGTCTTGGGCATCTCTTGTGAGAAATGGGATTATGATTCTCCACACAAGAGTGTACAGGAGCCAAATCTTCCCCTGGCTGGGTCAGAGGGGATGGAGTAGCAGCAGGGCCAGATGCCCATCCCAGCTTCAAGTCCACAAGCCCTGATCTGAATTCACACGGTGTTGTTGTTCACCAGGTATCTGCCCAAATTCTTGCTGGTGACTCAGCTTCCTCCTCCCTCCTCTGCAGTGCCAGCCTAAGCTCTCCAGTGATGGGAGAAAACCACCCCAGGAGCACCCTGGCCAGAGACAAGTATGGGTATTGCCAGAAGGAGCTGAAACATACCTAGTGCCCAGTGAGGGAAGGTGGCATTGAGCCCTGCCAGGAATGTCCAGAACCCAGGGTGGCATCTTTTGTGCTCGACTGACTGCTGGGACAGCCCATGCTGCTGAAGCTGCCACGTTTCTAAGGGATATCAGACTGGCAGATGTCCTGGTCTCCCACACTGCTGGCAGCTGTGTGCCCATGCATGCTGAGGTGAAAAAGAGAAGGTCTAGGTCAGGGAGGGAGGGAAAGTGTTGAAATAAAGGGCTTTTCTGCAATGCTTCTCTCTGACTGGATAATCTCCTGCTGGCAACGAAGACATTTTGGGCACTGGATTGAAAAATGGCTGTGTCTTTATCTCAGACATGAGGGCATGGGTTGGGGCAATGCACCTGGTACTTCCTTGTGCACCATTCTGGCAGGGATGTGGGTGGGAGAACTGTCTGGGATGTCCCTATTTTGGGTGGACACAGCTATATCAGCCACACAACCCACTGGTCTGGGTGTCCCCAAGCCCAGGCTGTGGCTGCTAGCCTCTGAAGTGGCTTCCTCAGGACACAAACCCAGCTGTAGCAGCACATAACCACATGTCTTAATCTGCATCACCGTGTCCCTGAGGTGGCCAGAGTGAAGAAGCAACCCAAACCCAGATTCATGACACCCCTGACCTCACTTTGCAGCTCCCCAAGATGCTGCATAGAATCACCCAGGTTGGAAGAGACGTTTTAAAGGTGATTTTGTCTAAAGGTCATTTGCACTGTCTTTGCAGTGAGCAGGGACATCCTCAACTAGATCACCCAGAGCCCTGTTGAGCCTGATCTTGAATATCTCCATGAATGGGGCCTCAAACACCTCTCTGGGCAGCAAGGATGGAGCAAGGTAGTCCCATGGACTAGCTCCACAGGCTCAGGGCAAATGCTGAAGTACTGCTGGCTCCTGGCATCAGCAACCCTGACATTCGGGGCAGCTACTGAGGAGCCGCAGCCCTCATCCTGGTAGGTGAACTGATCAGCCCCGGAGGAAGAGGGTGGGTGGTCAGCAGGCACTCCTGCGCAGCCGCCACTGCCTGCATGTGCAGCACGGGGTGAGGTGGAGGGGTCTGTGAGCACAGCTGTGCTGGGCACAGACACACCTGCTGTGACCTTGCAGAGGCCTGAGTGACTCAGGGGGAGATAAGTTGCCTGGTGGTTTTCCATTCCTGCAGTGGCCCATTGCAGTGTGACTAAAGAGCGTGCAGGAGGGAGAGGCACTTGGGTGGCGTCAGGAGGAGATAGGGTGCTGTGGGCAGCCACCCAGCCACTCTGTTCCCAAAAACCCCACTGAAGAGCAGGGATCAGCACTGCTACTTTGTGTTTCCCTGCCAAAAGCTTGGTTCAGTTCAAACCCTGGCTTTTGGGGACGGGGAAGAGGCTCAGGCTAGACTTACCTCTGGGTTTGACCCAATTCCCAGATCGGGTGCAGCAAGTGGCCAAGGGACTGCAAAGCCTCTGCGTGAGAAGGAAATGCTGAACCAGCAGGAGGGTGCTTAACTTTTAGTAGTCTGCAAGCCCTGGCTGCTGCTCCTGAGAGCAGGTCTTGCTGACGTGGCATTTTCTACCCTCTGCTTTCACAGAAGGGTCCAAAGGGGCTTCACGACCCCTCCCCAGCACAGGGCCAAGCCTGTCCCTGCCTGGTGAGAGAAGCTGTCCTGGAGAAGGGGGCAAGCCCTGCTGGAGTGCCACCCCAGCGTCCTGACAGCCCACCCGGACAGCTGGGCCTGGGAAAAGGATTCTCACATCCATGATAGGGTGCTGTCCTAGGGACATCAGGGATGCTGAGTGGACACAGCCACATTAGCACATGCCAAGCTTCTCAGTGCCCAGATGAGTGTAGCTGGGCCATAGCATCATTCCTGACTGCCCTCAGGCCAGGGAAAATGCCACATGTTGCCCTGACAGCACACAAACACCTATCTCTTACCTCTGTCTCCTTCCACTCTGCTTAAGGAGTAAAGGTAGCCACACCAGCAGAGTTATTTGCAGCCCTCATCAGGCAGTGTGGGTGGAGGTACCAGGAAGATGTGAACCGTGTCCAGGCAGGCACAACAGCCCTGTGTTTGTCTGCAGCTGACCAGGCTTATGAGGGACACTGGCCAAAACTCTTAGTTGGCAAGTCTGCCTCCACCTCCTCTGTAAGGAGCTTTCTTAGTGACCCTGCAGGCCAGGTGGAGGTGAGGAAGTCCTGGCAGCACCCAGGAAGCCTCAGCATAGACCTGGAGGCACTCTCAGACCTCAACTGTCCTTCACCTATACTGTGCTGACTGCAGGACAGAGGGATCTCTACTCTTGCAAGGGAGGGCTGGGATCAGTTGGGAAGGTACCCCAGCAGTTTACCACATTAATCCCTCTTTATAAGTCTGCAAAGTCCTCCCTAACCAAAGGCAGGGGCAGAGGTTGGCTCCAAGCGAAGGGCTGTACCAGGCACTGAGAGGAGAGCTCTGTTCCAAGAACCAGCAGGACTCAGGCCAGAATCCACATTGCCAGCACAGGCACCTCCAGCCATGTACAAGAGGAGCCAGCCCAAGCTGGCCCTACTTGAAGCAGGAGGATCTGCCTTCAGGTGGGCAGTATGGTCCAGGTTAGCCTCTACTGGAAGGTGCACCAAGAAACTGCTGTGGTGGTGGTATTGGTGATGGAACAGTGGCCTAAGCCCTTGTGTCACACCAGCAATGCTCCCAGCTCCCTCAGGAACTGAGCTCTACACAAACACCAAGCTAGACTCACCCTGCAGGGAACCATCCCACATAGCCCTTTGAGCAACACCAAACCAGTGGTGCCACAGCACCAGACAGAGACAGTTGCACCCCCCCAGGGCAACCCAGGCTGAAGCCTGAACCTTTGCCAGAGATGTAGCCACAAGCCATAGGTAAGCCATTACATTTTTTATTTTATAATAAACTTCTCATTTTTTCCCCCAAGGAAGACAAAAAACTGTGAATGAGGCTACAGAACATCATAGTGAAAAGTATGAGAGACAGATCCTGGCCACTAGCCAGGCCAGAAAGGGTCCCCACTCCCCAAGGCAGAAGAGGTCCATCCCTAGGAGCCTCATAGCCCTTGCTCATCTCCTCACGTTACAGTAAGATCAACACTGTCAATGGGAGTTGGCTGAGCAGTCGAGATGGGGTTGAGTCAGGCTACTGATGAGCTGAGGTGGACAGGCTCTGTCCCACTCATCCACCAAAGCTGCCAGCAAGTCGGGGCAGTGGGTTAGGTGATGCAGCTGTTGTTTAGACATGTACATGATAGAGATTTTAAAAAAACCAAACAACCCCACACATGATTTAATTCAAAGCAAACAAAAAAAAAAAAAAATCAAGTGGTAGCTCTTCCTGCCAGGCCATCTCACTCTATGAAGACTTCACACATTCCTTCTCCTGCTCAATAGCTGCAAGAAAAAGAGAGGTCCATTAGTCTCTGGTACTTATTTTTTGGTTTGTTTTACGTGGAAACACCCACTCGAGAAGACTGCAGGGCAATCACTCAGGCCTTGGAACACAGTTCTATGGTTTGATCACAAGCGAGGGTCGATTCAAGTCACAGGGTGATGAGACACACGGGTGACAGCAAGCTGGGCATCTCCCTTCAGCTCTCCTCAGGGAAGTCGTTACCCCAGGCAACACCTCGGAACACCGTTATCACGCCTGCCGCCCCGGAGGGCCATACCCTGACCCCTCACCTCTCAGGCGGTGGTTTTCAGATGGTCAGAGCCTAACTGCCCCGAACCCCCTCTCTCCAACGCATGCCTCGACAGCGAGATCAGCACCCGAGGAGGACACGCGCCTCACCGGCCGTGGCCAACGCGTGTCTTCCCAGCAGCCAAGCACCGGGGCCGCCCCTCTGGCCCCCAGCAGGCCCCTCCGCCCCCAGGGCTGTACTCACTCTCCTTGGAGGGCAGCGTGTTCTTCTCCTCCGTGTTGGTTTTCTTCAGCTTCTTCTTGTCGAATTTCTCCACCTCCGATAGGTCTGGTTTGTCGCACATTTTGGCTGCAAGATTCTCTCCGAGGTTAGTCAAGGTTCTCAGGGATGGGGACCGGCAGACAAAGGCGGCCCGCCCAAGCCCCCGCCACGGACAATAGCGCAGGGCGGGGCGCGCCGCCGCCCCGGGCACGGCACTGCGCCGCTCCGGGCAGCCCCTGCGCCCACCGTAGGAGCGTCCCCCACCCTCGCAACGCGCTCAGCGCGGTGTGCTGCCCATCACCCCCAGGGTTCCTGCAGCATCCAGCCAGAGGCGCCCCCGGGGCAATCCCTCCTCGCACCAGCCCTGCCGTGCAGCCGCCTCCCCGGTTACAGCGCGAACCCACGTCGCGGACAGCCCCGCGGGCGGGAGAGCCGGTGCCGTTGCGCACCGCGTCGTACCTGGTACCGCGCCGCCCCGACTATTGCCGCTCCGCTGCTCTGCCAGGTGAGGCTGGGGCGTGCGGCGTGGGGCGGCGCCTTAAATACCCGGACACCGCCCAGCCTGCGCTCCCATTGGCTGCCCGGAGCCCGCCGGGAAGTGTAGTCCGCCCGCACGTGGCTGCGGCCAGCTGGCGGCGGAGGAAACTGCCGCTCCCGAGGTGCACCGCGGCGCGTGGCGGGGCAACAGCGGAGCGCGGGGCGCGCTCGGGGCCGCGCGTCTGCGGCGGTGGTACCCGGTATGGGCGGCCACGGACACGCTCCCACAGCCCCCGCACGGGCACTCGCACTCACACCCAGCCCTGCACATGCGTCTTTGCACACACATGCACGCCCGCAGCCAGCTTGCGGACTCGCACGGGCAGCGCCTTGCGTGCACTCCGTGCTTGCACACCCGCAGCGCAGGAACCGCTGTGCACATGCGGGCACACACACGCAGCTTCACCCCCAGCCGCCCCCCGCCCAACCAAGCTGCCACCTCTGCGCCAAACACCCGGGTACCAGCTGCGAAGGGCAGCAGCATAGTCCACATTGGACCAGGTGACGCTTGGACCATCAGCCCAGTCCCAAACCCTCCTCAGAGGTAGCAGCAGCAGCAGCTATGGGGGCAGCTGTGCCCTATGCATGTTCCCAGGGATCTGCTGAGCATCCCCCACACACTCACCCTGCTAAAGCACAACTTAAGAAAGCAAGACCTTGGGATAAAAATAGCACGGTATTTTCACAGCTGTGGCAGATGCTACACTACCAGTCAGCCCACGGTGCTCCCTAGGGAGATAAGGTCACTACAGCAGCAGCATGGGTGGGCAAAGAACAGGCCACGCTCACAGGCAGAAGCTCTTACTTGACTATTGTAAGGCAATAGAAAAGTAGAGAGCCTGGGATGCACGTGGAATACCTTTGAAGGGCAAAAAGCCAAGTTTAAGAACAGGCAGCCTACCTGTTCCTGTCTGGGCAGGGGAGCAGTAAGGGTAGCAGTGGTCCTGGGGGCACCTGCATGCTGGGAATGGTTGGAGGGCCAGGATGCCTGGGAGGCCTTACATGGAAGGAGAAGAAAAGGCATCCATATGCCAAAACCCTTCTGCAGAGATGCTGGTGTCACAGGAAACATGAACCTGCTGTAGACTACCAGGTGTAGCAGCTGCACTACAGCAGCTCACAGCCATCTCCACCTGGCCTACCAACCTCTGGGTTTGTCCCATTTCCTGCCACTTTGGGACAGGGACTTGGCTTTCCAGCAACAGCAGAGGGCTTGGCCAGAGGCAGCTCTTTGTTGGACACAGGCA
Organism: Tricholaema leucomelas; assembly: GCA_013400475.1. Classification (NCBI taxonomy): domain Eukaryota; kingdom Metazoa; phylum Chordata; class Aves; order Piciformes; family Lybiidae; genus Tricholaema lacrymosa; species Tricholaema leucomelas. The sequence goes on from WAAF01015166.1 coordinate 478,385, forward strand.
TCTTGCTGCTCTAGCCAGCAAGTGGGCTCTGAATTAAGAGGTGCCAATGGATATGTACACACAAAAAGCGAAGGCCAAGGTTTAAGGCCAGGTCTCAAGATGTGGTTGCTACTCAGAGAAGTTTGGATGGCAAACGGCCTGCAGTCCTTATCCCCTCGGTAGGGGGAGAAGCAGCAGCTACAGGCAAAGCCCCAGGCCAGGTTGCTCCCAAGGCAGCAGATTTGGTCTTGCAGCTCCCCTGGGTAGGGCCAAGTTTGGAGTGAACCACACAGCCATCAGTCATAAGCCAAAGCAAGGTTGCCTTCACAAGCATCTTTCAAGCCCACTCTGCAGAGCTTGCATCACAAAGCCCACCCCAAGCTGGGAAAGAGCTCCATTCTTCCTGGACAACAAGAAGAAAGCCACACACTTTAAAAATCAAAGCAGAAAATACTTTTGCCTTTATGCAAACTGTCACAGAAGTGTTCTACCGCATACTTACACTCCAGCTGCGTCTGCCTTCCCCTCTATCTCTGCCTGCTCTCCACATGCTTCTCCTTTGCGGATGCTGCAGTCTGCTGGAGCTTTTGTCCCTCGCAGGCAGGCGGTGCAAAAGGACCTGGTTCGCATACTCCCTATGCAAAGCTCAACAGCAACGGCTGCACCCACCCCAGCCAAGGCACAGCCCCTGTGCAATGTGCTGCATCTCCTCCATGCTGCACCATTTTGCCACACAGACCACAGGGTTTACAAAGCTGCCACAGTAGCTTGCACAGGCTGGGGAAAGGGAGCTCCCCTTTCTTTGTGCCAGCCATGGCAATGCTGCCATGCTCTGACAAACCACAGCCAGAGCAGCTTTTGAGTCAACCTGCTGCATTTCCAGCAGGGAAAGTGGGGCTGCTGGGAAGCTTTTAAATCCCATCTTGGAGAAAGAAAAAGAAAGGAGTTTGGATCCCTGGAAGAGCTTTTTCCCCATGACAAACCTGTGAAGCCTCTCATAGCCACATAAGCTGCTTCTTTCTCTCAGGCTTTGCTACTTCTGCTTTCAATAATTTGTAGACAAAAGAACTGAGACATCAACTATTAGGAGGAAAGCAAAAAGAGGCTTGACCTGAAATGGAAGAGTGACTGCTAGCCATTTTAGACAAGTTTTAAATTTCCCACAGGACAGGGCTGTCAGGGCTCAGACACAGCCTCGTTGATGGCCATTTCCAGGAACACTTTACTCTCTTCTACAGGAAGGAGCAGGCAGGACACTACCACATACAAAACAAGACCTGAGCTCCTTTCAGCCACCACTGCCTAGCTGTAAGCCATTTTCCTTACTCCACAGAGCCACAGTTCACTTTTTTCCTGCCTATTTTTAACTCCATCCTCCTGCCACCATCCCTTCGTTCTACCAGAGCAGGTACCGAGAGCACCAGAGCTACAGTGTCTTAGAGCAGGACTCATTCCTCTGGGGGATTGTGCTGCTCCTTGCAGTTTAGAGAAGGGCTTTTGTTAGCCCTTACTACTCTTACCCTCCAGCAATTAAGTCTGGGAAACAGACAAAAGCCATCAGCCACTAAGAAGTAGCTTAGTTCCAAGCTTTTTCTTCCATGCAATGTGGGCACAACCAAGTTGAACTTCAGTTGGCCTTGTTACAAGAGGGTTAAACCAGATGACATTCCAAGGTCCCTTCCAAATGACATCACTCCGTCATCTACCTTGCAAGGGACCCAACTCATCTAATTTGTAAGGCTTTTAGAAGCATGACAGGCAGAGGCCATTTTTTTTTTTTAAATAAAAGTTTAATTCCTTCATCAGGTCTTAAGTTTAAACACAAATGCTGCTGAAAATCCTCATGCTGCTGCTCCAGTGTCCTGGTTTTTGGCTCTCAGGTCACTGGCAGTGCAGCAGCAAGGACTCAGATACAGGAGGCAGGAATCAGACTCTTGGTAGAGCTCAGTGCAGGATGCAAAGCAAAGAAGCAAGAGACACTTTCCAGACAAACACCAATTCTTATACAAGAAGAAAAACCCTACACTGTAATAGAAATGTTAACATTGCCACAGGACAGGAGTTCTAGGGAGGGAGAGAAGTCCTCAGTAAAAGGCACAACCGAAGAAGTACTTCCCTAGATCTTAACTAAGTCTTTCAGTTCCACTTATACCCCAGCCACATGCCTCTCAAAGCCATGCTGGTTACTCTAGCAAGGAATTTCAAGTTCCTCCTTTTCCCTTTTTCCTCTAGTCCAGCTCAAAAACAAATAATAGAGGAGTGCTTATAAAACCCAGAGCAGAAAACAGATTGGTCTATAACTTTGTAAGAGTCCAGGAGAGACCTAACAGTTTACCTCACGATTGTCTGGTACAGTTACTAAGAATTCAAGTTTCAGATGATATTTATCACATCTGGGAGCCTCAGCCAGCTCTAGTTTTGGTTTTGTGGTTTCTTTCTTTCAGGCACTTTGCTGCCTGACAGCTTGGTGTTAGATCTACAGTGTTCCCAGTACTGTGTATCACTAGCCTCTTCAACCCATTGCTGTAAGCACTCATTAGCAGCATCAGGCCCGCTCCAAGGCCTTCTTCAGGCTTTGTAGTCCTGCAACCTTCTGTGCTCCTTGGTTTAAAATCTTCTGCAAGGAGTTACACTTACAAGGCAAGGCAGACAATGACCAGGATGAGCAACCAGAACGGATCAGTAACTTACAGGACAGGATTGCAGGCAATGAGAGGCTAAAACAGCTGGACACAAAGCTCATGTATATTACTAGGTCACCCCAGTGTCTGAGCAGGCACTTGCTAGGTGCAACAACCAAGCTACTAGGGGATAAAGAGGCTCAGTTTACTACTGTACTGGTAAGAAAAGCAAGGAAGTGCAGAGCAAGTCGAGGTGCAGCTGTGCTACACAACTCAGCAGCCCTTTTAACTGCTAGCAAAGCTAACAGTAAGCTGTGACATTGAGGAACTGGGTTTGGCCACACTAGAAACTAAAGCACACAGCCACCATGAGTCCTCTACATAAAGAGAAGGATGCTGGTCCAGGATGCACCTTCACCACTATGTTACCACAGCAAGGCAGTGCTGCACAGACTATGCTCTCCCCTTCACTTGGCTGTGTGGCATGCTAAAGGGCATTTAATTTCATCTACAATTAATTCAAGTTTGTCCTTTCGTGGAAGGAAGCTGTAGCAGAACCACCTCCCATGCGTCCCCAAGGGCTTCACCTAGGGTCAAGCTCGGCCAAGACCCAAGCCTTCCCCCTGACTCTTCAAGGGTTCCTGTTGAGTCTAGAGTGGTACAACAGCCAGCAGTCTATTGGGCTTTTGCTGTAGATCCAGATCAACATGTTTGGGAAGTAGAGCTCCCTAGGACAATTTAGTCACATGCCAGATCATCTAACCCTGCCCACATACAAACCCTCTCCCTCCCCCCTCTTAAAATAATTGTGCCAATTAGCCATGTGTCAGTCCTGCTCTCCACAGATCTGCAGAATCGATGCTCATCAATACTACTGAGCCCTAACGCACAGGGTTGCTGGTGGAACTGGAGTGTTACAGAGATGAGCTTCCCCTTCCAGCTTCCCAGCGTTGGGATCAGAGCCAGTAGGCCTGACTTAAGCAGGAATAGCTGTGGAGAGCTGCACTGGAACAAGCAGAGTCTTCTACTGAACTTTACAACAAGCTGAACAACTTTTGGTTTTTAAAAAAAAGCCATACAAGCAGCAGCTGACATCTGTTGTTATAAAGGGACATGGCTGAATAAGTAGGAGACAGATTCCCCATTATGAGTCCTCCTGATGGCCTCGGCAAGGATCATTGAGATGTCAATCACCTGGAGGGGGAAGAAAAAAATGCATCATCAGCATCACTGAGAAAAGACACCGAGCCCAGAAGAAGGGCTGGCAAGTTAGTGAGGAGAGTTTACACTCAACATCCAGATCTGTGTCACACCAAACGCAGGTAAGTGACTTCTACACACAGGACTGAGACACATAATGACATGTACACTCTGAATATATTCTACATCCAGCCTTACAGGAATTAGTTCATTGCTAATAGAATAGAATCAACCAGGTTGGAAGAGACCTCCAAGATCACCCAGTCCAACCTAGCACCCAGCCCTAGACAATCAACCAGACCATGGCACTAAGTGCCTCATCCAGGCTTCTCTTGAACACCTCCAGGGACGGTGACTCCACCACCTCCCTGGGCAGCCCATTCCAATGCCAATCACTCTCTCTGTGAAGAGCTTCCTCCTAACATCCAGCCTATACCTCTCCTGGCACATGACAGTTTATCTTCACCTTTCTTTGCTGAGACTCCCTAAGCCCACTCTGTTTACCCCGGGACTACCTTATTCGCTTTGTGCAGAGAAGTTAGAGGAGTCTAAATCGAGGCCAGAACGCTTCCCCTGAGTCAGGAGGCTTTACCACCGCTGCCAGCAGGCTAACAAAGGCAAAGCTGCTGTGCTGCAGCTCAGCTCCCAGTCACTGTGCTGGCTCCACCTGGTGGAGTACACTGTTAACAGCAGGGAAAAGCGAGTCTCAATAAAACCCTCAGCTCTGAACTCCAGCAGTTAAATCATTTCAAGGTATAACCTCAGTGAGAAGCACCATGTTGACAGTGCATTAAGGAAACTAACTGAAACTCATATTTAACATTTTGTTTCTTCTGGATAGTTTGCCTCTTAAGGAAAGAGAAAAATCCAACAGCTGTAACTGGCAGACAGAGCAAGTAGAGCATGAGACTTAAGACAGATCCTTTAGTCTGGATTTCTCACAGGCAACATCAGAGGTTAGTGTAAGAGTGAGGTGTTATGTGAGAGCCAGAAAAACTACTCCACTGCATTTTTTTTTGCTACAGCTATTTACATTCTGGTTTTGCCTGCACGCCTAGGGAGCAGCTGAAGCTTCTGAAGGGATTTTTCAGATGTGCTCAGTGCAGGACAACCACCCAGAACTTAGTGCTGAAAAAAAAAATGCAACCCAATGGCAGTTTGCAATCAGCCTGTCACTCTAGAAAGCAGCTTACAATTCATTGTAGCTTCAACCAGATGAGCCTCCTCTTCACTAGAATTCCAGCACAGTTTCCACTACTCTCACAACACAGTCCTACCTGAGTTTCAGCTGCACAAGTCACTTGCCAGAACTTCTCCAGGTGTCTGTGTCCCATATCTGCTGTGAAGCTAGTGCTGAGGAAGTCCTTGGCTGTGTGTATGTTATAGCAGTACTTGAAGCTTCTGATGGACCTATTACACCTGAATGCTCAGGTCAAGCTGCAACATTCAGTTGTCCTTTAGCACAGGACATCCCTAAGTCCTGCCTAGCTCAAGCTGTACAGCCAACACTGCCAACAAGTCCAGTACCAATGAAACTGCTGTACGTACTAGCCAGTAACAGGAATTTTCTCACCACCAGCAGAACAGACAAGCACTTCTACTCCCCAGGAGTGACAGAAGTAGATGCTCACCTGGATTTTGGGGCACTGTTTCATCTTGTCCTCCTGGGGTATTGTATTTGTGACTACAACTGCTTCAAAACAGGCGTTGTTGATTCGAGAAATCGCTGGCCCCGAAAAGATCCCATGAGTTAAGATGGCATAAACTTTGGTGGCTCCAGCTGACACAAGCCTGCAAGGGAAAGGAGGATGAGCAATTCTTAGCAGATGTTAAGTTGACATTAGTGCAGAGTACAAGCATGGAAGAAGACAATTCAACATGCTCAGGGGACAGGCCACTTTTGATTCCCTCTTCCAGCCCATTACTGATTCACAGCAATAAGAGTGTAACAAAAATGTTGTTCCTAACCCTGGGACATTTGTATTTCTGCCAGCACAAGACAGCAGATATTTCATGCTGAGTGTTGCATATGCTGGTGTTGCTTGTGTAGAAGGCCTGAAAGATACTAAAGCTTACTTCAAATAGGAAGTCTGATGTGTGACTAAGTTGATGGACCCGACAGCACCAAGTTCTACCTGGCACAGTCACTGATGGCTTAGTGGAGGCATACCTTGGACACAAGCATGTCTCAAATACAGAACACACTATGTTCTTCCAGTTATTTCCACTGGAGAGAACTTTACCAAGGCCTCTGACTTATTTTGTACTTCAGCTAGGCTTTTGACTGATTTAGTACGAGAACATCAAGAAACTGTGTTACTTTGTGAAACCTGACATGCAAATAACCTAATTAGTTTATTACACAGCATTGAAACTTACTATATCATTGGAACTTATTACACAGCTATGGAAAAGACATGGGGCAATGAGTACAAGTTACTCCTGAGAAGCTTCTGACTGGAATGCAGAAGAGTTTTTCACAATGAGATCAGTTAGGCACTGGAATCACCTCCCAAAAGAAGCAGTGGATTCTCCCCAGGCCAGCCAGTTTTAAGATTCAGCCTGACAGGGTTCTGGGCCAGCTCATTTAATCTGCACTATTGTCTAGAAAGCTTGGACCAAATGGTCCTTGCGATCCCTTCCAACCTAGAATCCCATGATTCATTCTGATTTAGGAAAGAGTCAGCCCTACTCACTTGTCTGCAGCATGACAGATGGTACCACATGTGTCTGCCATATCATCTACCAGAATGGCCACTCTGTCTTTCACATCACCCACCAGCACCATGCGATCCACCTCGTTGGCCTTCTTGCGCTCCTTGTGAATGAGGGCGAAGTCTACATTTAATCGATCGGCAATGGAGGTCACTCTGAAGAGAGAGCAGTTTCCAAACAACACTTCAGGCAAATCTCTTAAAAAAACTACTGACCACAAATTGACAGTGCAGTAAGAGAAGCTGACATGTCATTACAGCTGCCAAACAACTAATGGAAGGCACTCTACCACCTTAGTTTCCCTTCGTGCAGTCACACTGTGATCTCTGATCTAATCTCTCCCAATGACAGCAACCAGATGAAGATAAAACAGCTTATCATCCTGACCACTGTAAATTAATTTGCACTTAAAGCTGCAACAAGCTTTTACAGCAAGCTTGGCAAATCTGAAGTGATCAGAATGCTTTGCAATTTGACATCTTTCTAGCACCATACTGGAAAGGCTTAAGTTGTGCCGTGACAGGGATCTACTTGGACTTACATGAGCATTCAACTGTCATGCAGTCAATGCTCTCACAAGGACTGTAGCAGGAGGATACATCCCATAAATCCAAGTCCACCACATCATGCTTACTATGGTTAAAATGACCTCAGAACCACCTTACTAGAGAGACCTACACTTTACAGATAAGGTTCCTAGCCTTTGTAGATCAGGCCCAGCTCCGTCAGATTCCTACATGAGGCTGTTGAAACTAAATTGTTCACTGAAGTATTTAGTTTTGCAGTCTCTCCATAAAATACTGCACCAGCTGAGACTGACACATTTCAGGATGAGTGGCTTTTGAGAAGGTTTTATCAGGAGTCAGACTACAGCTGGCTGACCTGGCACTGCATATACTGCACTATGCAAATAGGTGCAGAAGTAGTTGATTATACCAAAGGCCTTTTCCAATACTGGGGCTACAACAAAGCTAAAGGAAGGCATACAGTGACCTACAATAGTAGAATCTCTTGTATGTGGAAGGCACCTTTAATACTCTGAAGTATGTGAATCAGGTCAGCACATACCAACATTTTGGTGTGACAGTCCTGGATTAAAGAACATGCCTGTGTCCTTTGCTCTTCACTGATGCTTACACAGAAGCACCAAAGAAAGGCCTAGTTTCTCCTAAGCAGCACCTGAGAGCATTCTCAACTTTCTCACAAAGTTTACCTGCAGAAAGTCAGGAGTCAAGACTACCAAAGCAGAACTGTGCTATAAGTGTCTTCAGTTTAGCTAGGATAGGGATAATTTTCTTCACAAGAAGCTGGAAGGGGCTACAGCAAGGAGAGCCCATGGAACCAGCAGTGGGCTGCTCAATCCCACACTGACATCACACTCATTGTGTAAGGGGGAGGCTGGCCAGGGCAAGGGAGCTAAGCTCTGCAGTCTGGTCAGGTATCCAGTGCAGTTGGCTTGAGTGTCACTCCATTTATTATTACTGCTTTTTCTGTCTTTGGGAGGTTCTACTAAACTCTTCTTAGCTCAAACCATGAGGTTGATTCTCTTTCCCATCCCACAGGGAGAGCAGGCAGCCACACGATGGGGTTAAAGCACAACAGTAACACCTGCTGCTGCTTTTTGGAGGGGAACCATCTCTCTCCCTTGCTCTCAGGGAAGAGGAAGAGCAGCAGCAGGCTTAAGTTTCACTAGATTCAAACAAAGAGTAATAAAGACAATGTCTCAGTAAGACTAAGCTTAATACTTCACTGCCTGAATGTGTTTCATTAAATAGCAGTGGTAACTTGTCATGGCACAGGGATATGATCTACAGGATTCCTGCTTTCAACCTTCATCATTACCGTTGTACAGAGACTTGAAGTTCTACCCCAAGGGATATAGTAACTGTGCAATGCCCACACAGCTGTACTCAGCACTGGTCAGGCCACATCTTGAGTGCTGTGTCCAGTTCTGGGTCCCTCAATTTAAGAAAGATGTTGAGGTGTTTGAATGTGTCCAGAGAAGGGCACCAAGGCTAGAGAGGGGCCTGGAGCACAGCCCTACAAGGAGCAGCTGAGGGAGCTGGGGGTGTGCAGCCTGGAGAAGAAGAGGCTCAGGGCAGACCTCATTGCTGTCTGTAACTACCTGAAAGAAGGTTGTAGCCAGGTGGGATTGGTCTCTGCTCCCAGGCACCCAGTGATGGAACAAGAGGACACAGCCTCAAACTGCACCAGGGCAGGTTTAGGCTGGACACAGGAAGAAATTCTTCACTGAAAGTGATTGGCATTGGGATGGGCTGCCCAGGGAGCTGGTGGAGCCACTATTTCTGGAGATGTTTAAGAGGTAGCTGGATGAGGCACTTAGTGCCATGGTTTAGTTAATTAGGAGAGTTAGGTGATAGATTGGACTCAATGATCCTAGAGGTCTTTCCCAACCTGTTGAATTCTGTAATTCTAGAAGCTATTTAACCCTCCACGAAGCCCAATGAACTTTCTGAGTATTCCCTAGGAAGAGTACCTGACCACTCTTTCCCTAGCTGCCACAGACTGTCTCACAGAAGGCAGGCTGGCAGGGGGAGCATGTGCCTTAAGAATGAGGTCGTACACCCCCTCAGCAATTCATACAGATACAGCAGCACCTCAAGCTAGCTGCCTGACAGCTCACCTCTTGGCTCCACCAGCATCTGGTGAAACAATGGTGCAGTTCTTCCACTCTGCAATATTCTCCTTGATCCATTTCAGCACAGCAGGCTCAGCATATAAGTTATCAACAGGAATATCAAAAAAGCCCTGCAAGGAAGATAAGAGCAACAGATACAGCTGAAGGTAACGTTCAAAAGAGAAGCTGGAAGAAGCCTTCTATATGATCAGGCAGGCAGACACCACCCTTCCACAGCCTTCAAGCTTTCCTCTCTACTTCTCTTAAAGCAAGGGCAGCAGCCTTTGGGATACACTTGAAGAGTAATGCAAGAAGACTTCAGAACTAGAAACAGTTTATCGGCATAAACAATATTTTACATCTGACATCTTTATAACATGAAACTGGCTCTTATCCTAAGAGGTTGGAGAAAGCCAGCAACAAACATTTTCAGAGCAGTTAGCTGCCTGTTTAGTCAATCTTTACAGCTCTGTACCTACTCTGTTTACATCCACAGGAACCCCACAGAAAAGGCTTGAGTAACATTTGTTTTCAAATGAAGGCAGCTGGCTCCACAACTTCACAATGACCCAGTAGACTCCTGCAGGCAAACCTCAAAGGTCATGAAAAGCCACAAGTTAATAGTGGACAGGGAGTAATAAGCAGGATATATACAGGAATCCTTCAAGGTACAGGGATGAAAGATCCTTCCTATTCCTTAAATGCTCAGCAACTACAAACCCCAGACTGGAACTAGCCAGATGCTGGAAATCTCACACACACAAATCAAATCGTTCAACTGAATCTCACCATGGCTGCTGGTGAAAGGTCAACCCTATGGCACACATCACTACTCTGAGCCTCTCAGGAAAGAGGCAGACTGACTTGGGCTCTGTTCTTTTGTTTCATGGTCTTTCTGAAAGTTTTCTCAGCTGTGTCTCTATAGGTTTTTAACATCTGAGACAAAGTGAAGTATAAATGGGTGAACTTTCAACTTCACCAGCAGTAGGTTACCCTTCCAGATTCAAAGTGTTTGCAGCAATACATTAAATATTCTCCCCTCTGCCATACTCCTCTCAGTTGCCCTGAGTTGATTTATTTGTTTCAGAAGTGGAAAGACACAGGACTGATAATATAGCACTTGATGTCCCTCTCCTGGCAACCTGGTCTTGTGAGGATGCCCCTGCTGACTGCAGCAGGGGTTGGACTACACGACCTTCACAGGTCCCTTCCAACTCAGACCATTCTATGATTCTCCCACTCTTGCCACTTCAAGGCTTCAATAGTTCTGTTCACTAAGCCAGCAAAATTGGTAAGTAATTTTCAGTTCACCTGCAGCTTGGGAGAGGACCAAATCAAACTCATGCAGAAGGGTGGCACTGAATAAGTGAGACTGCACACTCTGCCAGCAGCAAGCTATCCAAACTCTCACAGCTGTGCCAGTACACCTGAAAGCATAGCTAACCCCAGGGCAGCAGTGTTACCAGACAGTGTCAAACAGAGCACTGCTCCCTTCTCCCTGACAGAAAGGGAGAACACTCTTCATAAAGCCATTCTCCAACTCCACTTTCTCAAAGGACCAGTTCAGAATGCACAAAGTTGCACAGATCATTTACTAGCCAAACATTCATTTACCCAAGACTGAAAATGCTTAGTCCCCAGGGAACAGCCCTCATTTCATTTGCAGATGAATCCACCTCCCTTTACTCTTCTAAATGAGTCCACGAATCCCTTTCAGTCCCACCTTCCCAAGTCCCAATCACTGCTGTGTCTAAAAAAAAAAAGGCAGATTGCTTGGAAGACAACAGGGCTGTGAAGAGGTTCAGACTGGAGCAAGTACTTCCCTGTTTTTAGCTCCTACCTGAATCTGAGAGGCATGCAGGTCCATGGTGATGATATGATCTGCACCCGCTACAGACAGCATGTTTGCAACCAGCTTGGCAGAGATTGGAGCTCGACTCTGGCACAGAAAGGAAAAAAGTAGTATTTAAGACAAGTTCAGCAACTTCATTAAGACATCAGGTCTTCCATTGCTAGGCAAAGATTCACAAGCAGTTATTAACAGCAGTGGTGGGTAACATCCCATCTTTTCATCAAACAGTGATTACAGCTCGGTGTACTTTCAGCAAGAACTATCATAGTATCATCAGGGTTGGAAGAGACCTCACAGATCATCAAGTCCAACCCTTCACCACAGAGCTCAAGGCTAGACCCTGGCACCAAGTGCCACGTCCAATCCTGCCTTGAACAGCTCCAGGGACGGCGACTCCACCACCTCCCTGGGCAGCCCATTCCAGTGTCCAATGACTCTCTCAGTGAAGAACTTTCTCCTCACCTCAAGCCTAAACTTCCCCTGGTGCAGCTTGAGGCTGTGTCCTCTTGTTCTGGTGCTGGCTGCCTGAGAGAAGAGAGCAACCTCCTCCTGGCTACAACCACCCCTCAGGTAGTTGTAGACAGCAATAAGGTCTCCCCTGAGCCTCCTCTTCTCCAGGCTAAACAATCCCAGCTCCCTCAGCCTCTCCTTGTAGGGCTGTGCTCGAGGCCTCTCACCAGCCTCGTCGCCCTTCTCTGGACACGCTCAAGCATCTCAATGTCCCTTCTAAACTGGGGGGCCCAGAACTGAACACAGTACTCGAGGTGTGGTCTAACCAGTGCAGAGTACAGGGGCAGAATGACCTCCCTGCTCCTGCTGGCCACACCATTCCTGATGCAGGCCAGGACGCCATTGGCTCTCTTGGCCACCTGCGCACACCGCTGGCTCTTTATGAATCTTTATGGCTCTTTATGGATCTTTATGAAAAGATGGGCTCTCAGTCCAATGCCCCAAAGCAATTCTTACCTTGTCCTTTTTGTCCTGCCGAGCATAAGGGAAGCAGGGTATGACAGCTGTGACTCTGCTGGCTGAAGCAATCTTACAGGCATTAATCATGATAAGGAGCTCCATCAGATTGTCATTGATCTCTCCACAGCCACTCTGCACAATGTAGACATCCTCCCCTCGAACACTCTCACCAATTTCCACACTGGGAACAGATGAGGAAAGGAGAGTCTGTATGCAAATGCAAACCAAAGCAGCCATTCCATATGCCTGCAGAGCAACCAAAGCATTGCGCTCCGAAGGCTCTACGGCTGACAGTGTCACATAATCAAGGATTGAGCAGGAACACTGTTGCTTATTTGCTCAGTAACTATTTTACAATGCTCACTGATCAAATGTAATGGTTCAGTCAGTAAGGCTAAAAGCACTCAGTGTGTGCTCTCAATTTCAACACAAGCTGAGCATGTAAACACCCTGGAACAGGCCCTATTCCCCTGAAACAGAAGTGCAACCAGCTCAGCTAAAAGCAGCAGTGTACAAAGGAAGCAAGAATGATGGCAGATTGGCACAGAAAGCCAAGCCAAAGTTTTATCAGAAGCTATGCTGCAGCTGATTATTAGATTTAGTCAGAACAGCTATTCGCTGGCTTGAACAGAAAAGCCCTCCAGCAGTTCGCTTTGGAAAGGCTTTTGGGGTTAATTTCCTCCTGGATGCAATGCACACTAATCCTTGCTGATGAAGGGCCTGAATACAAGCCAAAGGTCTTGTTTGCTAGCAGCAAGCCACCAGCTTCAACATGTGTATCAAGACACTGCACTAGAAGCAGCTGGAAGGAGAGCAGTAGTAGTTTTGAGGTTTCATCCAGGGCAATGGGAACAGATTAACAAGTGCTTTCAACATTTCAAGTTTGAAGAAGCCTGCCACAGATCTGTAAGTAAACAGAAGCAAGTCCACTAGGGACAAAGCTCTTCCACAGTTTCTTCTTGCACTGGAGATGCTGCAGACTGCTGCCATAAACTCCAGGAGCGAGTAGAGACAATCATCCACCTGCCTCCTAATGGCTTCACTTATAGAGCACCTTAGATTTCTTTCCTCCTACATTCTTGCTGCCCACTAGGTATTTATATTGCTACTGCATGATGACTTACAGCACACAAGAAGCCCTCAAGTAGAATTTCAGCCAGGTCAACCTTTCAGAAACCCTTCAGTGTCTGAATTAACAGTAGCTGGCATTCAAGCGTCATCTCTAACTGTAGTAATGGTCTAATATTAAGTTGGTTGAAGGCATATATTATACAAAATTATCAACTAATTATTCTGCTAAAACAACCTTACTTTTGTTGAGTATCAGAGTCACCTGGGTTGGAAGTGGCCTCTAACAGTCACCTACTCCGAACCCCCTACAGTGAGCAGGGACATCCTCAACTAGAGCCCTGTTGAGCCTCACCTTGAGTATCTCCAGGGATGAAGACTCAACAACTTCTCTGGGCAACCTGTCCCAGTCCTCAATCACCCTCACGGTAAAGAACTTGTTCTTAACACCCAAACTCAATCTCCTCTGATTTCAAACCATTGCCCCACGTCCTATCACTGCAGGCCTTCACAAACGGTCCATCTCTAGCCTTCTTGCAGGGTACTTCAGGTACTCGAAGTATCAGTTTATTAGGGTAAATAAGATGTCTGTTAGGTCTTACGGTCACATTACCTGCTGACATAACTTGATGGGTAGCCAACTAGACAGACAAAGAGCAACCAGAACAGCGCCGTGGCTGTAAATCAAACAGCCCTCTTTTTACAGCTGTTCTCTGCAAGTCTTTGTACTACCTCTGAAGTTCTCAGTTGCAAGTAATACCCATGCAACAGCAACATAATATTCTACATCGTGTGTGCATCCTGGATTCTCCTGAGGAAAGAAAATACTTTCTCCAGAAGAAAGGAAATTCATTCAGCCTCATACAAGGTTCTCTGTATTATGGTATGTGGTGTATATATGCTTAGTGTACTTCTTTAAATCAAGTTTTAGAAGTGCTGAGTAATTTTTAGCTTCTCCAAGCACGATGCTAGAAGACTTCCAAAACATAAACCAGTATCAATCTTTGGTTTCAGAGTCTTGGGAAAACACAGGCTGCATGGCAGCAGCTGCATCATGGGCTGCAAGATGGTGTCAGCCTCTGATCCTTCCCGAATAATTTTCTAAATAAAAATTGATGCTCTTCAGTACAGCTCAGATACACTCCAAGCACAAAACCGTCAAGAGTCAGGTCATCACAGTCTCGGTTAGGCATGGAAAAGGCTAATCAACGTGGGTTAAACCCCGGGGTGATGCACTCCCATCATTTCCTAGCTTTTGAGTGACTTGGGGCAAGGTCTAGCTGGTGACTTCTGTTGCTCACAGATGATGGGTGACCAAACCCTTTCCTCCATGTACAGGCGCACTGCACTCCGCAAGGCACAGTGCAACCACTGCCCCGGCCCGCACAGCAGACAGATGCTTTTTAGTAGAGGCCGCTAGAGGCACGGCCCGGGCCGTGCAGCAGCCCCACACATGGCCCACTGCCGGGAGCTCTCCGGGGAGCACCGCAGACCTTCCCCCACGCTAAGGAGCAACCTCTCGGGGCTCCGCCGCTCACCTGCGTGTGACGCTGTGCCAGGCCGCTTGCCTCCGTTCCCTCTTACCCAGCACTCCGGCCCAGCATCCAGTGGCATGACCACCAAGGTGCCCCACAGAAAAGGGCTGCGGGCAGGCGGCTACTTCAGCGGAGCCAGCGGCGCTGCACAGCCAGCCCCTTCACTGAAAGACGCCCACGGGAGGTAGGGCTCCGATCGTGGCCCCTGCCCGGGGGCTGCGCAGCGGGTGCTGCAGGGCAAGTGTGGCACGCGTTGGAAGTCTCCAGCCCTACAAGGTACAGGCAGGAGCGCCGAGAGGCAGTATCCCAGCGTGGTTTCTGGCGAGCCACCGCTCGCCCAGTGCCAGGCCGGGCCGCAGGGCCCACCCCGCACTACAAACTCCAGCAGCCCCTTGCGCGGGGGGCAGTACAAGCCCCAGCGCTGCAGCGCCCGAAGGCCCACTGGGAGCCGTAGTGCGGCCCCGCCCCGCTCACCACGTCTCCTGGTTGCTGAACTTCTTCGTGACCACCTTGCCTAGCTCCAGGCCCAGGCGGTCGGCGATCTTCTGGGACAGGTCCTGGTGCGAACTGCCGCTGAAGATCTTAATGTTGGGCATGGCGGCAGCGGCTCCGTCCTCCTCCGCGCTCCACTTCGCACCGCAACCGGCTGTCGCACGGGGACCCAGCCGCCTCCTAGGCGAGGACGCGCAGACTGAGCACAAGCTATACCACCACGCACCTACTCCGCCATCTTACCCCTTCCCGCCCGCCGCGCGGCCCCTTTATAGGTTCCCCGCCCCCCCATGGACACGCCCCGGCGCGCTTCACATTGGCCGCATGGCAGCCGGGGGTGGGGCTCTCCGTGTTCCCGCAATGGCGCGAAAGGCTGTGGGCGTGTCCCTCCCGCCTCGCCGTCCACCTCCGCAACGGCCTCTGGGGGCATGGGGCGAGGGACCCCATCAGGGGGTGGGACGTAGGGCAGACAGGAGGCCTGGGATTGGTCAGCGCGGCCGCAGCCAGAGCTGGCCGCCAGCCTTGTCCTACGGGCCCCCCTCTGGGAGGGACGTACGAGATTCGTTACTCGCGTGATTGGCAGGCGACCCCCGCTCCCCCACCCGCCCGGCGGCCATGATGGCTCCTCTCCCTCGGGGGGACTCGCCTTGGGGACGCAAAGCGCAGCAGAGAAAATGGGCACTCTCTCGCTGCAGAGCGCTGTTCCCCCGTTCCCCCGGCCGGCCTCTGACCTTGGCGGGCGAGGGTCCCCGTAGTGGCGGGGCTAGGGTTACCTCAGCATGCCAGAGTGCCCGTGTGTGCTGCCTCCTTCCTCCGCCGCCGGGGCCTGCCGCGCGTTCAGCAGGCGTCACCTCGGCGGGCTGCGCTAGCACGGTGTAATGCAGTATTCCAGTGACATGCTGTACGGGCGTCACTCTGCCCGGCTGCTGTGCAGCCGAGTCACAGTGTGCCGGCGTCATCTCGCCAGGCGCTGTAGCCCCGAGCGCCGGGCTGTGCCAGCGCCACCTCGCCAGGCGCTGTACCCCCGAGCTTGGCTGCGCTGGCGCCACGTCTGCGAGCTGTTGTACCCAGCGCCGCACATAACACCACGGCTTCGCAGCGCCATGCCGCTGGATGCTGGCAGTGGGAACGAGTCGGGCTTCCGCAGCATCACAGCCACATCTGTGCGCCTCCTCCCCGACCGAGCAAAACCCCCGGGCTGTGGGGTGAGGCCCTGCGAACCCCAGGCCTGCCGGTACCCACCCGCTGGGTATACCCGACATTTCACGTTTCTCTGTGATTTTTTTTTTCACAGCGAATAGGTTCCCATGAAACAAATTATTTGCAGCTTGTCCGGCACAAACAAACCCGAGCGCCCGGGATGGAGGCTGCGCTGGCTCAAGGGCAAGCGGGAGCTGCCTGCCAGATCAGCCGCACCCCGAGCGGCTGCACTGAGCCCGGGGCTTGGGGCCGGTCCCCGACTGCTAGCTTCAGAGGTCGGGTGGGGCCGTGCGTTGGCATTGTCAAGTTGGAGCAAGTTTTCACTTTTTGAAGGATCGTGCCTATCTTCTTCACTCGGAGATAAAGCTTTTTGCTTGTCTGGCAATCTGCTAGTCTGCAAAACCATTAAGAATTGACTTCCTTTGCCCTTTCCCTTCAAGCCTGCCGTGCTCAGTAGCCGACTTCATGTGCAAAGAGGGCAGTGACTTTGCTGCAAACTCAGTGAGGAAAAAAACATCCTGATAGCTATAGGCAACAATTTCTGCTCTTGTCCTCAGCGTTTGCAGTTCTGGCTGCAATTTTAATTCTCTGTTGGAATGGAAATAGCCTTTGGCCACATTTTGAGATAAAAAAAAACACCATCATTGTGGTGGATACCCCCGAATTGCAAATACGGAGATGTTTATGCCTTCTGGATCATTGTTAGAAGGTAAATGGTTACTATTTTAACAGCCCATTTAATTTAATTTCTCAGGGTTTTTATTTTTTGACACTTATAATCAGGGTTTTGCACCTAATTCTATAATTACTCCCCCTGGGAACTTTCAGCCTGCATGTGACTATATTATGTGGATTAATTTAGCCTTTGGAAAGAGGCAAAAAAAAAGAAAAAAAGGAGAAACGTTGTATTTAAAGGGTTTTAAGTACACAGAATAAGGGACAAACTGTTTCTCCACAATTTGCATGCACATGCAGCCCAGACAGCCAACGCTGTGCTGGGCTGCATCAAGAGAAGTGTGGCCAGCAGGGCAAGGGAGGTGATTCTCTCCCTTTACTCTGCTCTCGTCAGACCCCACCTGCAGTACTGTGTGCAGTTCTGGAGCCCCCAGCACAAGAAGGACATGGAACTGCTGGAGCCAGTCCAGAGGAGAGCCACGAAGATGCTCAGAGGGCTGCAGCAGCTCTGCTATGAGGACAGGCTGAGGGAGTTTGGGCTCTGCAGCCTGGAGAAGGCTTCAAGGAGACCTTATAGTGGCTTTCCAATATCTGAAGGGAGCCTACAGGAAGGCTGGGGAGGGACTATTGACAAGGTCTAGTAATGTCAGGATGAGGGGGAATGGGTTTAAGCTGGAAGAGGGGAGATTTAGACTGGATGTTAGGAGGAAGTTCTTTACAGTGAGGGTGGTGAGACACTGGAACAGGTTGCCCAGGGAGGTTGTGGATGCTTCCTCCCTGGAGGTGTTTAAGGCCAGGCTGGATGAGGCCTTGGGCGAGCTGCTCTAGTGGGAGGTGTCCCTGCCTATGGCAGGGGGTTGGAGCTGGATGATCCTTGAGGTCCCTTCCAACCGAAACCATTCTGATTCTGTGATTTCCACTTGTTTTAACTGACTGGCCTCATAGACAACAAGCTCCTGCAATGCATTATAAGTTACTGCTTTGAGTCTGTGACAATTCACCCAGAAGAAGTAGTCCACAATTCACAGGGGCTGCCCACATCTTCTTCATTTTAGATCACAACTATCCTGGCTCAAAATGCTGCTTCTACTTATCCCCAAATGCCATCAAACTAATGATGTACTTTGAGGAGGTTTTCTATAACTCTTTGCAGGGTGTCATTGCTCTCATCAGACCCCACCTGGAGTACTGAGTGCAACTCTGGATCCCCCAACACAAGAAGGACTTCAAACTGTTAGAGTGAGTCCAGAGGATGCCACGAGGATGATCAGAGAGCTGGAGCAGCTCTGCCAAGGCTACAAGAGTTGGGGCTCTTCAGTCTGGAGAAGAGAAGGCTTTGAGGAGGCCTTCCAGTATCTGAAGGGGACCTACAGGAAGGCTGGGGAGGGACTGTTGACAAGGTCTTGTCAGGACAAGGTGTAATGGGTTTAAACTGGCAGAGGGGAGATTCAAACTAGATGTTAGGAAAGAGTTCTTTCCAGTGAGGGTGGTGAGACACTGGCACAGGTTGCCCAGGGAGGTTGTGGATCCTCCCTCCCTGGAGGTGTTCAAGGCCAGGCTGGATGAGGCCTTGAGCAACCTGCTCTAGTGGGAGGTGTCCCTGCCTGTGGCAGGAGGCTGGAACTGGATTATCCTTGAGGTCCTTTCCAACCTAAACCATTCTGTGATTCTGTGATTAAACTTTGAGTTTATGGACATTAATTCCCATAGTTAGGGAACTGGAAAATGGGTAAAAATGGACATTAATTCCCATACTTAGGGAACTGGAACATCAATACAGGGTCATTTTGATGGGGTTTTTCTTTGGTGCAATTGTAGCAGCTTACAAAATGCTGTGACACACAGCAAATCCAGGCAATGAGAAAGGAAGAATACAGTCCTTTGTTTCTAATTTGTTGTTAAATATTGCTCATCTTAATAACACAGAAGAAAAACTTCACTATGAGATGACTTTCTGGTGATTCAAGTGACACCTCCTAAATTTCCAGCAGCCATATTCTCACACAAAATCCACATCACTGTAACCTTTCCTTACTAATGACTCCTGAACTTCTGTCTGGAGGACATCTGAGAAAATCTGGCAGTTTTCTTGGTGTTCTTTATGTGGACCTTTCACAGTTCACAACATGTTTTTCAGCTGCTAGTTTGGGATAACTCCAAGCTTGCAATAGTTGTTTTGTGCACTGTTTTTAAGTGATAAAGCTATCAAGTCTAAAAAGTACTTCAAGGCCAGTTCTCCCTGCAAAACACAGACTACAGAAGATTTGTTCCTGCTGACACTGCTCTGAGAGGGTGCTGAGGCTGGGTAACCACATGCCACGTTCAGGAAGATTGCTCTGGAGGGAGGAGATGGAGAGAAATGGATTTACCTTTATGCACACACACACCTGCAAAACAATATTGTCCTTTTCTGAGAACTGCAGACTTTGGTTAACTTGCTGGGGGCAGTGGCTTTGATCTGAAGAAATGCTGATGCTAAACGAGGGCGAGGCAGTCTGCAGGTAGGATCATAGGATCAACCAGGTTGAAAGAGACCTCCAAGCTCATCCAGTCCAACCTAGCATCCAGCCCTATCCAGTCAACCAGACCATGGCACTAAGTGCCTCATCCAGGCTTTGCTTCAACACCTCCAAGGACAGTGACTCCACCACCTCCCTGGGCAGCCCATTCCAATGCCAGTCACTCTCTCTGGCAAGAACTTCCTCCTGACATCCAGCTTAGACCTCCCCTGGCACAACTTGAGACTCTGTCCCCTTCTTCTGTTGCTGGGTGCCTGGCAGAAGAGCCCAACCCCACCTGGCTACAGCCTCCCTTCAGGTAGTTGTAGCCAGCAATGAGCTCTGCCCTGAGCCTCCTCTTCTGCAGGCTGCACACCCCCAGCTCCCTCAGCCTCTCCTCACAGGGCTGTGCTCCAGGCCCCTCGCCAGCTTCACTGCGCAGTTTACCGCCAGGTAACCCAAGTGGGCAGTGAAATGGGAACTGGACTTGGAAAAAAAAATACATTTCCTTCAAATTCCTTGTGGTGTGTAACTGAGGTGCAGTTTTTTGCATAATTCAAAACCATTCACAAGGACATCTCCTTTAGGAGTATTTACAAGTACCCAACAGAGTGAGGCTGCTGATATGGTCCTGCTCTGGCAGAGGGATTTGACTCGAAGATCTCCAGAGGTCCCTTCCAACTCCTAGCATCCTGCCATCCTGTGACAACACCTGAAAGAGGAGTACAGCAATGATAATCCTTCTCAGGTGACATACCAGTGTAGCTCATCCCTCCACACTGGCTGGTCCTGGAGCACCTGTTGCCACTGCAATATCTGTTCTCTGAAGAAAGAACTCCTTCCTGCTGGGGTGCTGATTGCCCACTAGATGGTACTAAGCATCGACTCTGAAATTGCTGATTGAACTACCTGCCGTCAATAATATTTTCAGGCACTGAGGGTTGTTGGAAAGCATCGACTTTTCCATGGTTTTCCTTTTGTTTTGGATCCATATCCAGCTTTATAAATAGAGGGATTTTGTCCCATTCAGCATCATCATTGGTTAGTTCAGACTGGGAAGTGGTGTGATGGAGATTAAAATAATGAGCCTGCAGGCACAGAGACCATATACAACTCTTGACTGCTGGTACCTTTGCTTTAGACCACACATGCAGCTTCAGTACAGAGAAATCACAGCATCACAGAATGTTAGGGATTGGAGGGGACCTTCAGAGATCATTGAGTCCAACCCCCACGCCACAGCAGGATCACCTAGCACAGGTCACACAGGAACACATCCAGGCAGGTTTTGAAAGTCTCCAGAGAAGGAGACTCCACAACCTCTCTGTTCCAGTGCTCCAGCATTCTCACAGCTAAGAAGTGTCTTTTTGTGTTGAGGTGGAACCTCCTGTGTTCCAGCTTGTACCTGTTGTTCTATCACTGGGCACCACCAAAAAGAGACCATCACCTTCATCTTGACAACCACCCCTCGATGTTTATAGAGGAGTGGGAGTCAAGATGAAGAATCATAGAATGTCAGGGGCTGGAAGGGACCTCCAAAGCTCATCTGGTCCAGCCCCCCTGCCAGAGCAGGATCACCTAGAGCAGATCACACAGGAATGCATCCAGATGGTTCTTGAATATCTTCAGAGAGGGAGACTCCACAACCTCCCTGGGCAGCCTGTGCCAGTGCTCTGTCACCCAGTTCCCAAGTTTTTTGTATTGTATCTTTATCACACCTGGCTTTTATAATTCCTGGAGGCTTTGGGGCACACATCAATACCTTCTTGCCTGATAAACAGGGAGCAGTTCATTGTGCCAGGCAAAAGGTGTCCCCAGAGGGAAGGGAAATGCCACCTGTAGCTAGCAAACTGTTTACCTTGCTCAGATCTCTCCCCGGGGCTGACGTTATGCTTTTGCTGGGTTTTCCTTCGCAGACAGAGCAGGGCAGTCCCAAAGGACAGCAGAACTATCAGGCCACCAATGGCAGATCACACACCATTGCATCTTCACAGGCAGAAGAGCACATGCCAGGCAGAGGCTGTGACCTGGCTGAAAACACACGAGGGGGCATGTTTTCCAACATTTGGGTGCTCAGCTTAGCCCATCCTAAAGGGATCAGGCAGGAGTTTGCTAACAGAGGAGGGTGCACATCCTGGCTTTCCCCTGCTTTAGGGACAGCAGGGTGTCCTGTAGGCACCAGGAGCTCCACACTTTGCCAGCGGCCAGTGTCAGTAGTGAAAGGGTGAGAGCTGCCAGAGGTGTCCCCCTCCCAGAGGGGAATTAACTCAAAGCGCCCATTAACAACACAAACCCGTGCCAAGTCTGCCTTCATTGCAAACCTGCATTTTTGCTGCTCCCTGGCTTCCTTCACGGCTCGGTACTTAGCTGCTGTGGAGTCCAGCAACTTGTGGAGTCCTTAGGCTATGTCCTTCCAGGTACCTGCATTTCTACAGCAACACAACCAGGAGGTTTTGCTTGTGAACAGTGTTTTGTACAGCTCAGAGTCCTTGAAAAAAGACACAACTGCTAGTTTGGGTATTAAGATTAATATATTTAATCTCTCTTGTTTGTAAAACAAGACATAAATTTGTATATATATAATTTATATATATATTTATTTTATGTATACTATATACAGACAATAAAAAATTGGGTTTTTTTTTTCCTCTGTATTAGACTGAGAGATTTACGAAGGAATGATATAGGCATAACAGGGAGGAGCTTGGAGAAACTCAAGAGTTTCATAACAGATAATTCACACAGGAGATAAAAGAAAACCAGAGCTTCCTATCAACCTTCAGCACGACAACAAAGCTTTGCCCACCACAGACCGAAATCTGACTTGGCTCTTCCACTCCAGATTTGCTACATGGTTCTTGAAAGCAGGAGGTTGTCCCCACAGCAGGGTCCTCTCTGCCTTGCTGACAGCATTGGCCAAAGTCTGGGGCAGCCACGGGCTGGACCAGGCGTGGTTATTGCAGTTGGCAGAGGACACCTTTGCTGGGAAGCAGGCTGTGGAAGAACGAGAGGTGTCCAGTGTGCATACTTGTATGGAACAAGAGAGATGGGAAGCATCGATTGGCTGGATGCAGATCCTTGACCATCCCCAAATGCTGGGGCGAGCTGGCTGGATTTGACAACTGGTCTCACTCTTGGCACTGATGCCACCGTGTAGAGGTGGATGTGACAGAGGCCAGGCACCCTGGCAGGACCCACTCTCCCCGTGCATGTGTGCAGCAGGTGGCACGATAAGGGCGATGCAATGTGTAACCTTGCATTTCCCTCCTTGTTCTGTTTTGGAGGGTGGGTGACTGCAGTGAAGTACCAGTTAAGGTGATCTGATTCTAGAAGCTGGGTTGAGAGGAAAGAGAGAAACCTCAGGGTGTGAAGGGAGGCAGTTAGGAATCATTTCACCATTCACCTGGGAGTGAAAAAAAAACCCAATCCAAAACCCCAACTCCAAAGAAATAACCATCACACAGCACTAAACTTCTCATGGCAGTCAGTCTGGTGGGGACAGGAAAAGGACTCCAGCACTCTGGCAAGGAGGGAACTGCTGTGGCTGGTGCCAGTAACACCACATGGCTTCGGGGCCAGCCCTGGCTCACTGACAAAGCTTATCTGGGGCTCCTCTCTGATGGGCATGGTGAAAGGCAATTGGAACAGGTTTGAGCTGAGCCTTGGAAGCTCCACATCTGGAGAATGGTGTGAAAGAGGTCACCTTTCAGCTGCCAGCCCAGCTTCTGCTTGCAATGGTCAAAGATCAGTCTGGATCCTTTAAGTCTCTCTAGCATGGACACAGTGATCCAGCAGAGGGAGTGGAACACAGAGTCATAGAATCAAAGAATTGTTTAGGTTGGAAAAGACCCATTGCAGTCACTGAGTCCAACTCTTAACCTAGGGCTTCCAAGTCCACCACTAAACCATGTCACTAAGTGCCTCATCCTCATGTCCTTTGAACACCTCTGGGGATGGTGACTCAACCAATTCCCTGGGCAGCCTGTTCCAGTCTCAATAACCCTTGAGAAAATTTCCCTAATAGCCAATCTAAACCTCCCCTGGTGCCACTTGAGGTCATTTCCTCTTGTCCTAACACTTGTTACTTAGGAGAAGAGCCCAGCAACCACCTTGCTACAACTTCTTGAAACTTCAAGAAGTTGTAGAGAGTGATAAAGTCTCCCCTCAGCTTCCTTTTCTCCGGACCAAACAATCCCAATTCTCCCATCCACTTCTCCTAAGACTTGTTCCCTAGACCCTTCATCAGCTTCATTGCCCTTCTTTGGACACATTTCAGCCCTTCAATGTCCTTTGTAGGGAGGGGCCCAAAACTGAACCTGGTATTTGAGGTGTGGCTTTCCCATTGCTGAATATAGAAGGACAATCACATCCCTAGTCCTGCTGGCCACACTATTGCTGATGCAAGCCAGGATGCTTGACCAACACCCCTGGATCCTTTTCTGCCAGGCAGCTTTGCAGTCACTTTTCCCCATGCCTGCAGTATTGCACAGGGTTGTTGTGACCCACATGCAAGTCCCAGCACTTGGCCTTGGACCATCAACTCAGCCTGTCCAGATCCCTCTGTAGAGCCTTCCTGCCCTCAAGCAGATCAACATTTTGGCCCAGCTTGGTGCCACATGCAAATTTACTCAGGGTGCACTGATCCCCTTGTCCAAATCATTGATAAAGACATTAAAGAGAACAACCTCTATACTGAGCCCTGAGGAGCACCACTTGTGGCCAGGTGCTAACTGGATTTAACTCTACTCACCAACACCTTTGGACCTGGCCATCCAGGCATTGTTTTACCCAGCAGAGGCCATCAGTGGCCAGTTTCTCTAAGAGAATGCCATGAGAAGTGGTGTGAAAGGCATAACTGAAGTCTAGGCAGACAACACTGCTCTTTCTTCATCCTCTAGGTGGGTCACCTTGTAGAAGGAGATAAGGTTAGTTAAGCAGGACCTGCCTTTTGTAAACTCATTCTGACTAGGCCTGAGCACCTGGCTGTCCTGCATGTGCTGTGTGGTGGCACTCAGAATGGTCTGCTCCATACCCTTTCCTGGCAC
Source organism: Tricholaema leucomelas (assembly GCA_013400475.1). NCBI lineage: Eukaryota > Metazoa > Chordata > Aves > Piciformes > Lybiidae > Tricholaema lacrymosa > Tricholaema leucomelas. Next base: position 502,872 of record WAAF01015166.1, read on the forward strand.
CGAGGCTGGGCTGACAGCTCCTCCCTACTTGCACACATAAAGCCTTCACCTTCTGCACGAGCAGTAGCTGTGCTCAGGATTAGGGCAGTGGTGCCCAAGTGGTGAGAGTAGAGCCTGCTAGCTAGGGCTCTACCCTAGGGTTACAGCATCCTGCCCATGCTAGGCCAACATCCCAAGCCCTAGCACAGCTGCAGGAACATGCACCCCAGAGAATCCTTCTGCTGATAATTACTCTGCATTTGTGGGCCAGGAAGACCCTGGAGGCAGAAGAGCTGTTTACGTGGCAAGACACTGGCCTTTGGCTCCAAACTGCCGAAGTGAAGCCAGAAGACCTCAGCCCTTCTCCTGGTAACACCCTGGTCCACCACACACCGTGACAAAGGTCTTTGCACAAGCGAGGCTCAGAATCACATGAAACCAAACTAAGCATGGAGGGGGCATGACTGTGCTCCCCAAGTGCTGTCACCAACCAGGCAAGGTGAAAGAGCAAGCAGAGCAGCTGCTTGAGACCTCTGATGGGCTGGTTGCACAGCCTGTGACAGGGCATGAACTTACCCTTCGAAGCACCACTGCCACAACCACCCATTCTGCAGAGGTAAAAGAGCATCTTGGCTACCACAAACCCTGCTGGACGTAGGGCCTGTAGACATGCATCCTCACCAGACCTCCGTGACTTGAGAACCACCAGCACACGGGCCCAGCACACACTGGCTCGTTGGTTTTCGTAGCTGGCTTACTTATTGATCAACGTCTTCAGGGAGCGTGTCAGCGTGCTCATGACAGTGGCGACCGTGGCTGACTGGTGGGTGAGCTGCTCCACCGCCTGCTGGTGGCTCAGTGTTCTGGCTGTGGACTCCTCGGCAGCCTTGAGGAGGAAGGTGTAGTTTCTCACCACTTCCTCCACCTTTGTCAGCAGCTCTTGGCGCTGGGACTCTGAGCGCACGACGTACACCAGCCTCACAAACGTCTCGATGAGGCTGCTTAGCACCTGGAAGCTGCTTGTGATGGCAGACAGCATGTGGGTAGGGCTCTTGTCGACGGCTGCCACACGGCGGCAGGAGGCACGGAAGTCCTTGAATTTAAGGGCAAGCTCTTGCTTGTACTCAGCCAGCTGGGAGATGTAGGGTTTGCAGTCCTGGACATCAGGGCTCATCACACACTGCCTCAGGATAGTCAGGAGCTCGTTGGTGTCCAGCTGCACCTGCAGAAACCCATTGGGAAAGCTGTAGGCATGGCCTCGGAGGGTGTTGATCTTTGCCAGGCTCCCCTCAAAACTGGAGGTCCTTAGGTCTATTTCCTGGGTCTGACTGTCAATGGAACTGCTGCAGGCTGTTGCATCTAGGACCTGAAGCGTCCTGCTCATGACTGGGACCATCTGATTGTCCAGCTTCATTCCTGGGAGTATCTGCATGGGGATGGAATAGGACAGCTCGTCCTTCTCACTCCCATCATCTGCAACATCGCACTTCCTGTAGTAGAAGCAGTACCGGATGGAGCAGCACTTCTCATCCTCCATGTCTTCATCCTGCAGCTCAGCAAGTCTTGGATACATCTCTTCCTGGACAGAGAACACCGCTGAAGCCTTCTGGTTCTTTTTCTCCTGTGCTAGCTGGACATAGGAGGGGTCAGCCACAGCAGAGGCTTCCTGGATTTTGCTCTTCAGAGCAGGACAAAGGACGGTGGGCTCGGGCTCTTTCTGGGATCCCTTCTGCTTGGTGGTGTAGATGTTCTGGTAGATGTCCGAGGCTAGGGACGCCATATCAGTCTTGTCTATTTCACTGACGCTGTAGCGCCGCAAGAGCTTCCTGTAGTGCGGCGCCCCCGCGCACTCGCCGCGGGACGCGCAGGTGGCCAGGCAGGACACGCTGTGCTCTGGGTCCGACCGGCACTCTCGGGACTCCAGGCTTGTGGATCGGATCCGCTTGCCTTTGGAAGGGCTGCTCGCACCCGGCACCCTGACGGCTTCTGCCTGCTTCTGATCATCGCTGCCTTTATCCCTCCCTTGCCGCTCCAGCTCTGCCGCCATCAGCAGCTGGTTAGGTGGTGGCCTCACCCCCCTGCAGATCCGCTTGCAGTCGCAGCTGCGCCGTTGTTCCCTGGACATCCCTGGGACTTTCTGCACAGGACTGCTCCTGAGCTGGCAGCTGCAGCGCCCAGGGGCGGCAGGGTGCAGATACTCCTGTGGTGGGAGGTCACCTTTGCTCTTTGGCTTGAGCAGCTCTTCAAGGAATTCCAGCTCATACTGCTTCACCTTCTGCAGCTGAGCCTGCCTCTCGTCTGTCTCCTTCTTCAGCCGCGTTGGAAATGTCGCAGAGAACAGGTTCCTCAACCTGAAGGGAGCCTTTTGAGCTTTGGGTTTAGCTGGGACACCAGCATCTTGCTGGGTCACCTCCAGGACTTTTTCTACTTTTTTGGAAGGCACAGTGCTGATCTGCAGGCTCTCGGATCTGGGCACCAGCTGGATTGGCCCTTTGGGTTCCTCACTGGTGGTCCTGAAAGTGCTACTAGGTGATGATGAGTGCAGGTTGCTGCTCTCAGCTTTTAAGCTTTTGGCTGAACTTTCCTGTTGCATTTTCTGTCCTTGGTTTGAAGGAGCTGTGTGTTTCTGAAAGACAAGGCTTGTGGCTTCCCCACCTGCCTTCTGAACTGGCTCTTTGCTTGTGGCTTTTCCTGGATCTTCTCTACTCATTTTTTGCTGGTAGCTTTTAGAGGCAAAAGTCTTACTGGGCAGCATTTCCTCACCTGCCGAGGTGAGGTGGAAAGCTTCAGCCTTGCTGCCATGAGCTTCTTTAGGGCTTGGAGAAACTTCACAGTGCTGCTGCGGAGAGAGCTGCTGCTGCTGCTGCTGCTGACAGTTGCATAATGTCTCTGCAGTTTGTGGAGCTCCTTTAAGTTTCAAAGGCTTGCTGCTGGATGATGCACTGCTGCTAGTACCATGCATGTTCTGCTCTTCTTTTGAGGCTGCTGCCACTTGTGGAGCTGACCCTTTTTCATTAGCCACTTGCTGCAGAGCAGCTGAAATGATGGCTGGACTTACCCCACTTTTTTGATCCAGGAGAAGCTTGGAGCTCGGCTGGACCTCTTTGGGCATCTTCTCTTGTAGATCTTGTGCCTGCTCCCTGCTGGAGACTGCTGCGGCATGCAGAGATACCTCAAAGGCAGCTTTTGCGTAGCCTGCACCTTTGCATTCAGAGCCTGGCACTGGAGCCCCCCTGTTCTGCTCATTAAGCTGGGGGGTCAGCACTGGCTGGCTATCCAAGCTGCGGCTCCGCTCAGCATGCTGCTGCTGCTGTTTGCTCTTGCAGTTGGTAAGGTTGGGGCTCTGGTGTGAGAATGCTGCTGGCTTCAGCAAAGGGCTCGGCTCCTGGCGGCTGAGGGGGTAGGGTGAGGTGAGAACAGCCTGGGCAGCACAGCTCTGGATTCGGAAAGGCAAGTCCTTTCTGGCCAGAAGGTTTTCTTTGTTCATGTGTTGAGCAAGGAAGTAGGCTGCATTCTGATGCTGCTTCATAGCAGAGACCATCTCTGAGACATCAGTTAGCTCTGAGGAATTGGTTTCATGGCCAGAATCCAAGGATGACTCAGGAGTGATGGCAGCGAGGACAATGAGACCTGAGGAGGGACACAAAGAAAGCCCCACAACAACACTCACACCATACTGCTGCTTGCAGGATAGGGGAGCTCCATGCAGCAGGAAGGTCCCAGGAATTCAAGACACAGCTTATCATTGGAGAAACTCCAGTGTAACTAAGAGTTAATGCTTCAAAGAGAGATGACTCTGAGCTGAGCTGGCTTGCTAGATTAATTCAACAAGAGCTCTTTGCCCAGGAAGAATCCTGGGAAGCTTTCCAGTATTAGCAGAGCTACTGGGTCTTGTCTGGAGCAAGAAGGAAAATTGGGCAACAGCTACTTTGCCAATAGTGAGCAGGGCAACCAAGGTGGGGAGAGGGACAAAGGAGTGTGCTGCCAGTAGGCTGGTCCCAAAGACACCCATCTGACAGCAGGTGTGCCCTGTGAAGGGCTCACACACCTCAGAACATGGATGGGAACCTCTGAAGGCCAAAGGCTGAAGATACCAGGAATGTGGGGCCACAGCAGGGAGGAACTCATGCTCACAGCACTGGTGTGTTAGTGCCTCACCCCAGCATTGTGGCAGATGTGAGATAGCCAAAAGACTCCTTCAGTCACTGAGAGGGAGAAGAATCTCACATCAGCTTAGAAATCTGAGCAGCAGCTTGGCTGTTGCCACAACTTAGTTTCTACCAGAAGCTGCTCCACAATCACATACCATGGGAAAGAAACGCTAGGAGGGGAAAAAAGGGAAGTCACAGCGGCTGAAATACCTGCTGTCTGCTGTGGTGGGGGGTGTGGGCAATCCTCTGAAGCAGCCAGGGCTTCCAGTGCCTGCAGGGTGGACACCAGGGCATCGTCCAGCTCTTGGGCGTGGTCCCGGACTGTCCGTGGTTGCACGTTGTCTATCAGCGTGACAGGGATCTCGTCGTAGAGGATGCTGCAGAGGTGCCGGCCCTGCTCCTGGCTCTGCGCAGCCGCCCGGCGCTTGGGGTCGTCCTCGTCTGAGCTGTTGTCTCGGAAGCCAGGAGGTGGGGCAGTGATGGCAGGGAGCAAGGACGTGGTCTCATCTTCTTCCTCGTCACTCCCGGGAGGGGGAAGCGACATCAAGTCCACCATATTGTCGCGGCCGCCGCCAGCCTTGCCCCCCTTGCCGGCGGCCAGTCGGCTCTTGATCTTGGCTTGGCAGGACTCGCAGTAGAAGTGCGAGGCGTCGGTCCACAGGTGGGTGTCTATGGTGTGCGCCCTGGCCCTGCTCGTGTGCCTATCTCGGTCAAGGCCGTCTGGGTCATACTCTTTTGCTGTTCCATTGTAGCCTTGGCCAGAGCTTTTGGAAGTGGGGTCAGATTTGGTCCTGGGGCGAGTTTCCTCAAAAAAAATCAGGTTTTCATTGATATCAGTCCTGCTCTCCCTTTCCTTCCTCTGCTCTCGCATATGCAGGTAGCAAAAGCTGATGAGCTCCGAGTCGGAAGCCCTGGCGGCTGGAGCCCCGGCTGCTCCGGCGCTGGCGGCAGAGCCATCCACCAAGCCACTCTCCTTCCTTCCCGCGTGCCCCGCTGCAGCAGGCTGGTGGAGGTTGTGTGCGTTGATGTAATCTAAACCCAAACCACCACAGGCAGGTTAGACAGCAGCACCCAAGAGAAGGCAAAAGAGCACGGGGAAGCTCCTACTCATCCTGGTGAAGCACCCGCATGCTCTCTGTTCTGCAGTCCCTGGTGTGCTGGACTTCAGTGGGGACACGTGTGATTCCTGTGGCACAGCCAAGGCAGCCTGGCCAGTCCTTTCACAAAACATCTTCTGCAACCCACTGGGCCTATCAGCCAGCAATCAGTGCAGGAAGACATGTCCTGCATGGGCTGATGGCAGAATCACAGAATGGTTTGGCTCAGAAGGCACCTTTAGAGGTTTAGTCCAACCCCCTCCTGCAATGAGCAGAGACATCCTGTTCTAGTGGGAGATGTCCCTGCCTATGGCAGGAGTTTGGAACTGGATGATTTTTGAGATCCCTTCCAGCCTAAACCATTCTGTGATTCTATGATCTTCAACTAGATCAGATTGCTTAAAGCCCAGTCCAGCCTGACTTGGAATGTTTCCAGGCATGGAGCATCTATAACCTCTCTGGGCAGCCTGCTCCAGTGTTTCACCACCCTCACTGTAAAAATGTCATCCTTGTATCTAGTCTGATTCTACCCTCTTCTACTTGCAAACCTTTACCCCTCGTCCTGGTGCAGAAGGCTTTTCGGGGAGACTTGCAACATAACCTGTGTGACTTTAAGTGACAGACAACCCCCAAGTCACAAGCCCCTCACTGCCTATACTCCATGCATTGTTTCTGTCTGCTGATAGCTGTTGGGTCAGACTAGCTCTGACAGAGCCCTTTGCTCCTGCTGTTAACCCTGAGACAGCCTCCCCTCGCTCCCTTCTGCAAGGCAAGCAGATGAAATATTGCCTGAAGCTCTGGCCAGTGGTCTAGCCCTCAGGAGGGGCATCTGTCTGCATTAGAGGTTGAATGCTGCAGCTGTGCTGACAACGACTGTCAGGGGGCATGCAGGCTCCATCTTACCAAGTCTAAATTAAATTACATAAATCCTAATTAAATTCATTAGTCCAACAAATTGAATGATTTGTCTTCCCAAACACATGTTTGTATTTCACTGTTCATCACCTGCAATGCTAAAATCCCAATCAAAAGATTATCTCCCATTCCTGCACATACCAGTACTCAGAGATGGCAGCTGTGTGAGTGAACACAAGGCTGCTGCAGCCAGGGGTGTGTTCAGCACTGGGCTGTGGTGGAGCAGCATGGACTGAAGCAGAGGCTTTCCCAAAACCTGGCACCTCTGACAGGTCATGCTAGCAGCCTGCCCGGCTTGGACAGCCTCACTGGCTGCCTGTGCCAAAACAGGGCCTCTTGCTGAATGGGGCTAACCCTCTAAAATCCATAATCTGACTGTTGGATGCTCTGGGTGAGGAGGTCCTGACAAAGAGTTGAGAGCAACCAAGGGCACAGGGCTGCTTGGCTGAGAATGGTTGCTGGTGTGAGTGGGAAGGGGAAGGGATGGGAAGGTGAACTGCCTGTGCAGCTCCAGCATGGCACAACCCTTCCTGTGAAGGGCAAGGATCTGGCATGCAGCTCAGCAGGGAGATGTGGAGAGATGGATCTAACTGACAACATCCAGACAGAGTCTGCATTCCTAAAAATGTCTGCAGTTCAGCAGGAGGCTTTGATGGGCCACAGGGAGGACGGATGTGCACCTCTTCTAGGCAAAAAAGCATGAGCCAGGGCCTGACTTTACACTGAAGATTATGGCAGAGCCTGCCTGCAGCCTGGAAAGTCAAAGCCCAGGCTAACTTGACTCATCCCAGTGGGGCTTTCTTATCATTCCTGCAGAGATGTGCTAATGATCAGCAGTCCTTGCTCCCTGTGATCTGCCTAGCTCCTGACAGCTCAGCCTGCAGCCACAGAGAGACCAGGACTTTGTTTTCTCAGTATACACTAAATTCACTCCTGTGAAGGATGCCTGAGTGTCCGAGAGCTGCAGGTAAAACTATTTCACTCCGCTGGCCAGAGGGGCTTTCACTGGACCCTGGAGGATAGGCCAGGCCATCTAGTGACAGACTAGCTCTTTGGTATGAAGCCTGTGAATCCACTGCTCCCTCACTCTCCTACCTGCACTGTGACCTTCTCTCACACCCATTCCAGCCCCACTGATTTCTTGAGACTGACAAGCAAAGGGGAAGATCTAATACCCTGCTTTTGGCATAGATTTGGACCATGAAGCAACATCTTCCAGAGGACAAACTCCTCACTGTCACCAGAGTGTGTGAAAGCACCACTGGAGTGACCACTACCTGTGGGGCTCCCTCCAGGCCCTTGGGAGGTGTCCTGGGATGCTATCTGCTCCCTACCACATACCTACGGCTGTGTGCCCGACCTGTCCCTGTAGCCCATCACAGAGTGACATGATCCAGAGAAGGACCATTCTGATGACTGCCAGTTAAGGTAGAAACACTGGCAGCAAAACATGACTATATGTGTTTCTGCAGGGCACCCAGAGCAGAGAGCACAGTGGCAGCTGTCATTAAGAGGTGCAGGTGAAGAAACAGAAGGAAACCAGGTGTGTGTATTTGCACTAACATCACTTGCCAGGTCCTTCCTTGCATTCACAGAGGATGTTTTCCTGATGCCTCGTGTGAGTGTGTCCTCCCACGTGTGCCAAGGCCACGTCTGGGTGCCTTCCTCAGAGGCAGAGAGTCCTTTCCCAAGGATCCTGCTAGCTCTTGGCACCTTCCTTGGTGAATCCCATCTTGAGGAGGCAGTTTTGACACTTTCCAGCTAACCTGAAGACTTGTCACACCTCTCTGGAGCTGCAGTGTGACTTGGGAGGTCTGGGGGCAACCTTCCAGAGTCAGATGGGTTGGTATTTTGCCCATCTCCAGCCACTGTTCCTGTATTTTATATTTCCCTATGCAAAACATACTCAGTGTGAACACCTGCATGGAACAACACCTCCTTTGCTCATGGTTGGCTCTAGTTTGAAATCACTCTTGAGAATCATTAATCATCCTGAGAGTGACTCACCCCTGCAATCCACCCTCGAGGAACAGAGCATTGGTGCCTGGTGGGCAGAACCTGTCTTTAGCTGTTCTGGTCTCCTGCTGTGCCCAGATCAGCCCTCTGCATCTTCTACCAGGCTGGGCACCTGGAAAACTGGGACACTAAAGTTTCCTCTCTGATTTAGAAAATCAGCAGAGCAGCCATGCTTGCAGAGCTGCCCCTGCAGCACAGACCTCCACTGAGGAAGGCAGCAGCACTCAAAGGCAGCAGGAGCAGAGTCTCTGGCTGAGTGCAAACACTTACATTGGTCCCTGGAGCGAGAAGTTTGTGCTGCACCCCTGCAACGATGCCCAGGCTGTTCCCTGAGGACCCAGCATTTAGTGGTCTGCTGAAGGAGCTGCTGGAACACCACCTACAGTGTGCAGGGCCCAGGCTGACACCACAAGTTACAGCTTATTCCAAATGAGGATTTGTCTCCCTGCTCCTTGTTTTCTGGTTAACAGGGGGTCTGCTGCTTCTGCAGGGGGAATGGGAGCAGAGGGCAGATGCCAGAGAAACCCCTTTCTAGTGCTGCAAGGCTGAGGGCAGAGCGAGGAGGAGGAAGGGGAGGCTGGGGAAGGGGCTCACACAGAAAGCAGAGGCTGAAACATACCTGCCTTGATAATCTGAGGTGGGGGTGGCTGGCTGGGGGCCCTGGAGAAGATCATCTTCTTGGAGTCCACCAGGAGACGGCAGTAGCCTGCGATTAGGCAGGCGAAGTTGGTGGCTTCAGGCCACTCCATCAGCAGCACCAGCGGCTGGAAGGCAGAAGAGGCAAAGTCTGTGAGCTCAGGCTGTGCACCTCATCTGACATGGGACCAGTGCTCCAAGAGGGTTGTGCTGGAGCCCTGCATTAGTATGGCTGCTGAGCTGGCTGACACTTTAAGCACCCACACACGATAGAACAGCCAGGTGCACGTCCTTGCTCCTGATCACCCAGCAAATCGCTGTGCACGAGAAAGAACCCTGCTGCAGCTGTGACTTCTGCTTGCTGCTGCCTCCTCCAAGGGTGATGGCAGAGCTGGAGCCCCGCAGGGCCCCCATGCAACTGGCTTCTGATGCTGTATCTGCATGCCAGTCTTCTAAGCCTACCTGCAAGCACAAAATTAGCCACGAGGCTCTGGGGAGCTCAGAGAAGTTGTGGAGTCTCCAGCTGCCAGACCCTGTGTTTCACTGCAGGCCTGCGTTGCCCTCCCATAACAGAAGACATCTGCTTCCAGCATGATGTAGAAGGGGCAAAACTGCATTCCAGGCCCTCCCAGCCACCACTCTTAAGCCTGTGGATCTTATTTAAATCTAACCCTTCAGGAAAATAAATTTGTGCTTAGGAGCAGATGGTGCCTTCTTTTTTAGGAGAGCATTTATTTGCACGCTAAAAAAGGTCTTTGCTTTAGAGAGGAGGAAAAATCAGACATGATCTGTGTGCCACTTACCACCTCACTGTGCAATCTAGTGGCAGACACCATGACTCCCCAACTCCCTGACTCCTGGCTTGTCCTAAGGAGAAGGTTAGCTAGCCTGGAGAAGCTGTCAGGGTGGGATCCACTCTTACCTTCCCAGTGAGGCCCCATGCAGGGCTAGGATCTGGCTGGGCAGAGTAGGCTGCACTAGCACAGCTCAGTCAAGGGGTCCATGCTTGGACTGAGCCCCCAGCACTCCTCAGGGTGGATTTGTGAGATGGAAAACAATGTAATAGTACCTTCCATGAAGTTAATGCATGGCAGGTCTATCCATCACTTACCCCTTGTACAAAGCACTCCTGCCTACAGGACCTTTATACCCAGGTACAGGGCTTACCTGAGGCAACTTAGGGATCTTTTAACTACTGGTGTGGCTTGAGCTGCCCATCCAAGCCATGCTTGGGCTCCTGCACACTAACAGCTCTCCAGGACTCAGAACTTGTTTTGCACATCCAGGACAAAACAAGCCCGTTTGAAAAAAAAACCCACTCAAGCTTATGCAGTGTGAAAAGCATTAAAGCTATTTTGGTTTACTTGTTTTATAACCACAGAAGGCTCCTGGTGCCCACTGACCAGCTCTGTGCTCTGCTCAATGCTTGCTTTTTTAAGCCAGCTGGCAAAGGAAGCGCCAGCTCGACAGCATATCACACCCTGGACCCTACAATGCAGTAAACCAGGGTGTGAAGCCATCAGCCCTGAGCTGAGCCACGTCTAATCTCCAAGCTGAGCCATGTCTGATGCCCAGGCCGAGCCAGCCTCTGGCAGGAGTTGATTCCTTCTAGGGCCAGGATTAAGAAATTGTCTCTTTGCCTGCTGTGCAGGAGGAGAAGTAAGAAGTAGTAACCTGATGTGGAAGAGAAATAACCTGACAAGTGAATGCCCTCTGCTGAGAGGCTCTCTCCCTGCCCACTTGACAAGGTTCTTCCTGCAACATAAAAAAGGAATCTGAGGTGACACAGATCAAAGGGAAAGTATCAAGACAGAAAAGAGAGAAGAAATCCTCTCATAGCTTGAAGGAAGCAGGCATGCAGCATTGTGGGGGGGGGGGGGTGGTGGTGACACCTCTTAGCCCAGCTCCAGTCTTGACATAAGTGATGAAAGGAGACCATGTGTTCCAGTTCTGTCGTATGAAGCATCCTTAAAAGAAGTGCCTTCTGCACAAGGCTAAGCCCTCCTGGGGCTTTCAGGCTATCTGTTGAATAAAGAGCCATGAATGCATTTCCTTCCCCCTTGTGCAGCAGCCAGGGGTCGAGTGCTAGCGACAAGAAAGGAAGCAAACACCAAGGGGAGGGAGGCCATGGCTGTTAAGTATCCACTACCTGAAGATTAAACGAAGAGGCCAAGGAGGGTTGAGAATTCCCTTTCAAAAGGGGTAGTTTCTACTGTATGCAAGTCACACACCACAGATTCACAACTAGCTCTTGGAGACACCAAGGTTGAGTGGCACAATCATGGATGGACCTTCACTGCCTCCCTGTCTGTGCTTGCTGTTCAATCCCAGCTGGGTACCAGCATCTTCGAGACCCAGCACTGCTTCCATCTTTTCTCAGATACTTCTGCTTCAGGATGCTTCCATTCATCCAGAGATGGGACTGATGGTTCTTGCCTGCAAGAAGCAGCCCCTGGATCAGTCCTCCTGAAGGGAGACAGGATCACCTCATCTGGTGTTTCCTGCCCACATATACAATGCACACAACACACGAGGGTGCCCTGAGCTCCCTGCCAGTCTGAGCCAGCCCAGACTCCAGGCTGGCTTCCAGCAATCGGTGTGTGGCATGCTGGGGTTAATTGCAGCTCTCTTCTCTAAAAGAGGAATCTTAATAGAGCTTAGGGAGGGGTATGGGAAATGTGAGAGTTCCTCTCCAATTGTCAAGCATTCAAATATTGTTATTAGGGATTAAATCACTTCAGGGGCAGCTTGAAGCCATCCACTGTGCTACTCATGGCCCAGAGACCAGCGCTGCAGGGGCTCCACGTCCTGCTGATGGATTCTTTGCTGTTTGAAAAGACACTAAGTGTGAGCAAAGCTCTTTTAGTCAAGCTCTGTGTTTCCCTGGCTTCGGTGGCTGCTTTGCTGCTGCCTAACAGGCCTGGCTATAATCCTCTCTTGTGTGGGTTTACAAGGCTGACTCTCTCTTTTCCACCCACCTAGGTAATTTTGCTGAGATTGCAGCAGCTCAGCTGCCTTTGACACTTGGACCCTGCTGCCACATCTCCCTGAAAGTGGCAAACACATATGAAAGTAATTTGTGGGCCAGCAGCAGCTTTGTTTCCTTGGGCAGTCAGGCTACAAAGAGGAGGTGTCAGGGATGGCAGCTAACAGAACTGTTCTTTTTAGACCTCAGCAGTTTTGGTCACCCTGTTCCATGCTGGCAAGGCCAATGAGGTCTCACCAGAGATAGCCAGGCACAAGTGAGCTAAGCAAACACTCACTTTCTGAGCTGTTGCATTAATGTTTTCCACCTAATATTACTAAGGGTTTTAGATGGTAAATTCATAGTATCATAGTATCACAGTATCATCAGGGTTGGAAGAGACCTCACAGATCATCAAGTCCAACCCTTCACCACAGAGCTCAAGGCTAGACCATGGCACCAAGTGCCACGTCCAATCCTGCCTTGAACAGCTCCAGGGACAGCGACTCCACCACCTCCCTNGGCAGCTTTGCAGGGAGATGCTCTAAGTAACAACAGCACAGGACTGTAGTCTGTGCCTGGGGTTTCCTTGTGAACCCCCTGTCTTGTGGTGAACAGCACTGACCTCCTTTCCTCTGCAAACACCCTGCAAGGAGCAGTGAGGGTTTGTGTCTATGGTCAGTATCAGCCTAGTCCCAAAGGAGCTGTGCCTCATGTCGTACCCCTGCCTCCCTCTGCAAGTTTTTCAGCTCACTACTCAGTAACAGTGGACCTGACAAAAAAGCAGCAGCCTGGAGGAGTGTGAATCTTCAGCACTTTTCCAGACCTGGTTGTGCAGTAACGCAGAGAGGCCCCTGTGAGCAGCTGGAAGGCAGATAAGGATGCAGCAGGAGCAGAACTGTTGTTTGGAATGTCTGAAGGAAATTTTATGGCCAAGGTTATGCTAGAGGATCTTAACAGTCCTCATATTTAAATTAATTTATGATCCAATTCCTCTAAGACCTGCTCCCTGCCCCACTGGCACTGGTGGGTTTTGGCAGCAGCCACAAAATGCAGTACATCTCCCCCAGCTGTTCACCAGGAGATGGTGTTAACCAGCGATGGGGAACAAGTTATTTACTAGGATAATCCTCTGGTTATCCTCCCTGCATGCACTGATGGCATGACTCATGTCAGCCACTACATCCTCCTCCTCCTCCTCACCTGCACATTCTTGCTGCAACAGAGTCTTTGATGGCCCCAGGGGCTCTGCTTCCCTGAGATGCCAGAGCAGAAACGTCCATTTGATTTTTTGTCATGGCAGCAGCACCTTTAGGGTGAAAACTGGCTTTGCACAGAAGTAAACTTACTGGCAGAATCCCACTGCCCTAAAAATGCATCAGCTTCTCAGTGGGATGCACAGGTAAAGGTTCATCTCTGACCTGTAATGTGCCAACATGCAAAGAAGCAAATTTTCAGGAGAATGTTCTTTCTGCATCAAAGTGCACAGTACCAGCCTGAAATGATTGATGTTTTGAATCACAGAATCACAGAATCAACCAGGTTGGAAAAGACCTCCAAGCTCAGCCAGTCCAACCTAGCACTCAGCTCTATCCAATCAACCAGACCATGGCACTAAGTGCCCCAGCCAGGCTTTGCTTCAACACCTTCAGGCACGGTGACTCCACCACCTCCCTGGGCAGCCCATTCCAATGCCAATCACTCTCTCTGGCAAGAACTTCCTCCTAACATCCAGCCTAGACCTGCCCTGGCACAGCTTGAGACTGTCCCCTCATTCTGTTGCTGGGTGCCTGGCAGAAGAGACCAACCCCACCTGGCTACAGCCTCCCTTCAGAGAGCTGCAGACAGCAATGAGGTCTGCCCTGAGCCTCCTCTTCTGCAGGCTGCACACCCCCAGCTCCCTCAGCCTCTCCTCACAGGGCTGTGCTCCAGGCCCCTCAACAGCTTTGTTGCCCTTCTCTGGACACCTTCCAGCACCTCAACATCTCTCTTGAATTGAGGAGCCCGGAACTGGACACAGCACTCAAGGTGTGGCCTGAGCAGTGCTGAGCACAGGGGCAGAAGAACCTCCCTTGTCCTGCTGGCCACACTACTCCTGAGCCAGCCCAGGATGCCATTGGCTCTGCTGCCCACCTGGGCACACTGATGGCTCATGTTCAGCTACTATCACACTGATCTTCCAGGTTTTTCTAGACCTAATGAGAAAAGGACATTTTTTTCACTCAAAGTTTCCTGCTTGGCAACCAGCCTCTCTGGAAAGCAAAACAAAACACATTTTTACTGGATATAAGAGAGGAGTTTTCCATTAGGTTATTAAGGATATAGTGCTTTTTCTATTATGCCCTGCCTTTAAATCAAACCCCCTTCTGGATGATATTCTCTTCTTCAGACAAAGGTGAAGGTTTCATAAAGGAATGTCTGAAGGAAATTTTATGGCCAAGGTTATGCTGGAGGATCTTAACAGTCCTCATATTTAAACTAATTTATGAGCCAATCTGTGCATGCTATAACCCTTAAGCTTCTGTGCATTTGCTTTTAATCTCTCCCCTTTATCATGGACTTTGGGTCTTACCTTGCTTCCTTTAATGTAGTGCAGCAGAGAGGTTGGGGGTGAATTTGCTTAATTTATGTCCCCTGGTTTTACTTGAGGTGCACTGCTAAGTTTGTATTTAATAATACAGGCATCCAGGCCTAACGAGGCAGCAGTCAATTTTTCACTTGTACATTGACCTTTCCTTCCTTCCCTTTAAGCATTATTAACTCAGCTCTATCAATACCAGGCTGCTTGTGATTAGGACCATTATTTTCAGTTGTTGATCAATAAACCTCTTGCCTTTGTTAGCAGCAGATCCTCAGGTTTCTGCAGCAGGGACTCCTTCCTTTGTGTTTGAGCAGCTGCTGCCACTGCCAGGTGAACACCATCCTTGTTCCCTGCACCGTACCACAAAGGGACCATGGACAAGGGGCAGTGGATGTAAACTACAGCACAGAAAGCTCCACCTCAATGTGAGGAAGAACTTAAGTGTAAGGCTCACCGAGCACTTGAACAGGCTCCCCAGAGAGGTTGTGGAGTCTCCTTCTCTGGAGGCTTTCAAGACCCATCTGGATGTTTTCCTCTGTGACCTGTGCTACGTTATATGATACTGCTCTGGCAAGGGGGTTGGACCCAGAGGTCTCTTCCAACCCCTAACACGCTGTGATCCTGTGACAGGTGCCTCTCCAGACTGAAAACTTGATGGTGCCTCCTCCTCTTTGCTTTGGTGGTGGTGCCATGTCCCAGGGAAGGTGCAGGTCCTGTCTACACCTTCTCCTTATGGTGCAGCTTCCAGCTTTCACCTCCCCACTCTAGCTACTTGTGGGAATGCAAAGTGAAGAAGGATAGTAACAGGCAGATGCTGACCTTGGTTCCCACCAGCTGCTGGCTACCTTAGAAAGGACAGATAATGGACACCTCATTAATGAGGAGAACAAGGCGTGGTTTATGCAGATGGAGTGGGTTGTCCTTGCCTAATTATGCTAAAGTGTAGGTGTGTGCTCTATGCTCTGAGGCTATATAATGAGAGCCAAAATGATCAATAAAGGTCTCTGGCATAATTCACATTGAATCCTCTGGCATCCATGTGGCATTGCCTTTGATCACACTGATCTGTGGGGGCTTCCATGTTCCTGCAGCAAGCTAGCAGGTTTTCTGCAACAGCTACTCAAGGGGCCCATGCCCTTTGCTGTGGGATTTCTAATACCCAAACCCTGCTTTCGGCACCCTCCACATTTCCTAGTCATTAAAGCAACTTCTCAGGACTCCTAAGGTTGCAGCATCATCAGGCTTCACTCTCAGCAGCCTGAGGTCTACTTGTTGGTTGTTTAGGTTTTTGTTTGCTTGGTTTAAAAAATAAAGAAGTGAGTTTTGGCTTTGTAGGCTTGGAAACTAATCCTCTCCACATGCTGTCTGACTCTTGACTTCACAGAATCATAGAATCAGTCAGGGTGGAAGGGGACCACAAGGATCATCTAGTTCCAGCCCTAAATCAGGCTGGCCAAAGCCTCATCCAGCCTGGGCTTAAGCACCTCCAGGGATGGGGCCTCAACCACCTCCCTAGGCAACCCATTCCAGGCTCTCACCACTCTCATGCTGAAGAACTTCCTCCTGACATCTACTCTGAAACTCCCCACCTCTTGCTTTGCTCCATAAGTCTTCCTGACTGGCTCACATGTTCCTGGCTGACTCCTGTCCTGGGTGCTGTGGATGGCACTGAGGTTGGCTCCACATGCTGGGATGTGGTTTGCTTTACATCCTGCTAGAAAGATTTTGTGAGGGGGGAAGACATCATCTACTACTCCCACCCCAGGTACTGAGCTAAGAGAACTCTCAGTCCCTCTCTGTCTCCCATGAGATGAAGCGTTTCATTGTGCCTTAATGCAAATAAAGCTGAATTTCATCTTAGGGAAGCAGAGCCTTTGGGTCCATCATCGCTCTTCATGTAGAAGAAATCTGGTGGGTTTCAGTCATTGCTTTCACAAGTGAGAGTGATGCTGGCTTCACCTGCCCTCCTCGGTGTCATGGGGTTGCCCACCCTTTTCAGGCCGCTAGAGGGCAGATGCACGTCCCTGCCACGCTCGGCTGAGGGAAGCACCGCTGGGCTCAGGGACAGCTGTGGCCACACCAGCGCCTGCTGCCACCAGTTCTGCTGGAGAGGCTCTGGGGCAGAGGAGTCTCCATCCCATCGGCAGTGAGAAGGAGGGGCGGGTGGCAGGCAGGACTTGGCTCCTCGCACGGGGGGAGGAGAAGGCTGCCGGCTGGCCAGGCATGGGAGCGTTTCATTGCCGCGGCAGGCTGGCGGCGGGCCGAGGCCGCTGGCACGCAGGCACCAATAGCCAGATCCCAGGCGCAGCAGCAGCCGCGTTCGGTGCTGGATTAATTTTTCCTTTGTTTTCCTCTGTTGAATCTTGAACCGGGCTGAAGTGCCAGCTGGCTGCAGGCCCTGCTGGGAGATGTGAAGTCAATTACCTCGATGCCTTTGATTGAATTGTGCTTGGCGAGCGGCCAGCCCCTGTGGGCTCCTGGCCGGCAGCCTGGCATGGGGACCGGGCGCAGCCTGGGACAGCTCCTCTGTTAAACTGCAGATGCTTGTCCTGGCTGCCCCTTGAGTGTTCCTCTTTCATTCCCATTCAGAAGGCTCCAGCAGCTTTTTGTTGCCAGTGTCAAGACTGTTAATAAGAAAAAGCCCAGTGGCATGTAGCTGCGTACATCAGAAAGGAGAAGTGCTCCCTTGGAAAAGGTGTTTTCAGGAAGAACAAAACCTTTGCTTCTGCAGGAGCTGTGGAGCTGCACAGCCAGAGGTGTGACCTGGTGCAGCCACGCAGCTGGCTCTGATGAGGCTGTAATACTGAGCAGCTCCCCCATGGTTCCTGCACTGGGGAGCCTGGGGAAGCATAGGGATGTAGCCCCTCTGCCTCCCCTGCACCCCATCAGCACTGCCAGGCTTGCCTAGGTGTTGATACTACCCTACCCGGGATGCTGGGAAGTAGAAGAG
The DNA here is from genome assembly GCA_013400475.1 of Tricholaema leucomelas. Taxonomy (NCBI): domain Eukaryota; kingdom Metazoa; phylum Chordata; class Aves; order Piciformes; family Lybiidae; genus Tricholaema lacrymosa; species Tricholaema leucomelas. Next base: position 520,162 of record WAAF01015166.1, read on the forward strand.
GACTTTTCAGTCTTGCACCGGGGAGGAGGGGAGATGAATGCCAGGAAGCCCAAATCTCAGCTGGCTCAGAAGTATTGGCTGCTCTCAAATGCTGGTCCCAGCACTGCCAGGCAGCTGGAGATGGAAGCCTCTGCAAGATGCAGGCCTGCAGGGTCCCCAGACCACTGAAACAAGCTGCATTTACTGCATAAAGATCACAGGAGAGACCATGTGCCACCTCCCTGTTCCCAGTAACATCTACCAGCTCCAGGATCAGTGCTCAATCACCAGCAAGTCCAGGATGCAGGAAGAAGAGCAGAGAAGTGATGGCCGCAGCAGAAAGAGGACTTTGCCAGGTGGCAACAACCACACAACCTTGCCAAATGCCACCACAAGCGCTGTGCAGCTGGGGAAGCACCATCCTGCCCCCAGCTGCCTGCTGTAAGCTTTCTCAGCATTTCCAAGCAAACCTGCCCCACTCCCTCTGACTGGTGAGGCAAAACCTGCTCCTTTCCACCCAGGAGCAACCTCAGACATTGCAGGGAACGAAAATCCTTCTGGGACCCAGCAGCAGAAGTCTGGAGGCTTTTGTTGCCCTGACCTGAGTTCGTGCAGTCCTACAGCATTTGCCCCTGCTTTGCCACCCCCCCACGGTGGCAAACACCAAAGAAAGCAACACAGAGGCATCAGCCCTGGGTTTGTATCCCAAATGGGCTGTTTTAAACAGAAACTGAAGCCCAGGATGGAAAAGCTCCAAAACAAACCAATTAACTACAGAGTGAATAATTTATAAGACAAACACCATTTCTTTTCCTCCTGAACTAAATGCAAACACTTTACAATCTTCTCAAGCCTGCTTATTACCTGGAAATCCTCCCCAGCTCCTTTCTGGCAGGCTCGTCTGGGCTGTGGTTGCAAGCAAGCCGTGGAGAAGGATGTTTGGATGGTGCTGGTCAGGATGTGCAGACCTCTCAGCTGGTGGCTGCTCCCTAGCCTGACCCCTTTTCTTAACCCGTAGGATCAGCCTCACAGCATCAATAAACTGGGTGCTCAGAGATCCCAAACGAGCCTTCTGCACAAGCCTCTGAATGGTGGCTGACCATCTGCTGTTTCCACAGTAACCCAGCGAGCAGTGACAGGCTGCCACCACCCCACTGATTCAGGCTGCCTCACCCACATCCCCGCCGTTACCTGGGGAACACACCGGAGATGCCCCAGCACCAACATCCTGCAGCACAGCACCAGTGCAGCCGCCCCAGAGGGACACTCCCTCCCGCTCTGCAATCCGCAGGGCTCTGACAGGCTTCCAGGGGCAGTGTGGATTTGAGCCAGGTTCCCAGAGCAGCCAGGACACTGCTCCCAGTGGTTTACAACTCATGGTGGAAAGAGATTTAATTTGCAACCCAGGGCCTTACCCACTGACATGTTCAATGCAACACAATCATTGTAGAAGGCAGATTAGCACTGCAAAGTAATGATCTTTTTTGACTGCTTCTCTTAGCTGGCCTCATCCATTGCTGTCCTGCGTGAGCTTAGCACACGCCTCACTTTGGAGCAGACATTCTGGCTTTAAAACTCAGCCCTCTGGATAATGGTTAAATGAAGACAGATAATAGCAGCCACTGCACTAGCAGGATGCTGTTGAACCTGCTGGGATTCACAAATGGGGTCCTTGCTCCACTTTATTCCAGGCAGGCAGAGGGGCTTTTGATGGCTTCCACTAAATTCCAGGCAGCTGCCTGGAATTTCTCAGGGATATAAAACCACTGGCCATGTGCACGTGCTTGTAGGGTGTATGTGAGCTGCCTTTCCCCCAGTGATTGGGAGCCTGGAAAGAGGAGACACAAGAGACCATTTATTCCTACAGCAGGAAAGGGTCAGTGATGTTATGGAGTTAATTGCTGCTGCAGAGCACAGCAGAGGGGAGCAGCACTGCAGGATCTGTGGAGAAGCCTCCTGGGAACTGTTACCTAATTTATAGCAGATGGATGTCCGCAGCACCTCAGCATCCAGCACATCTGCTGCTCCTACGACTCAGGGATGGCTGCCCTTTGCCATGCTATGAAGGGGACAGCAGCATCAGAGGGGCCATGCACACCCCTGTGAGCTCAGTGTGCTCCCAGGGTGGAGCAGAGGTAGTGCCACACACTGCAACGTACCTGCAGCTGGTGAGCTGGCCAGCAAGACATTGAATCATAGAATGGTTTAGGTTGGAAGGAACCTCAAAGCTCAGCCAGTTCCAACCCCCTGCCATAGGCAGGGACACCTCCCACTAGAGCAGGTCGCTCAAAGCCTCATCCAACCTGGTTTTGAACACCTCCAGGGAGGTTGTGGAGCACAGAATCACCGAATGTGATCAAAGATTACATTCAGTGATTCTGTGCTCCACAATCTCCCTGGGCAACCTGTGCCAGTGTCTCACCACCCTCACTGTAAAGAACTTCTTCCTAACATCCAGTTTAAATCTTCCCTCTGCCAATTTAAACCCATTACTCCTCATCCTGTCATTACAAGACCTTGTAAAGATGAGAGAGGAAACTGCTGTGCTCTGAGGACTCCGAGTGAGCCATGGGCAGTCAGATGTGCTCTTGTGACCAGCCTGTTACTGATGTATTAACACTGTGATTTATTTACACCTGCAGCCCAGGAGGGATCAGAAGGGTTACTCATGATGCAGACAACATCCCTTGGTTATATCTGCTCTGTAAGCAGCAAAGAGGAGACCTAGTGGGTTCCTGCACAGCCCAGGCAGCCAGAGGAGCTGTGCAAGGAGGGTTTCCACCTACCCAGGCTGCAGAGGGTTTGAGAATTTTAAAAGGTAGGAACAGGCACAGCAGGAAATCAGGACTTCATCTAGGCACTGACTGACCTCAGTGGGATGCAGAAGAGGGAATATTACAGATACTACAGCTTACCAAATACTCACTGAATTACAAATGCAGAAAACCCAAGGAGACAGTTGGAGGGGTCCGCTGAAGCAGAGGGGATGAGGATGAGTGTGGCTCTGGCAGAGAATACTGAGGTGTTGCTGCAGTTCAGCAGAGATACTGGACCAGACACAGCTACAGCAGGGAAACAGACTTGGTGGAATTAGTGAGCCTGGTGGGAGGAAGTGTTAAAATCCACTAGGAGAGGAGGCAGCAGAAGAATCCTGAACAAACCCATTGTGATTACATCTGTGAGGCTACAGCTGAAGCAAAGACTGCAGGGAAAGAGCTGCAGAGAGGGCTAAGGCTTAGAGACCTTCTAGGAGATGAAGAAATGTGGATACAAGCCTCAGGGGTAAACAGAGGGACAAAGGGGCAGCAAAAACTGACCTAGAGCCAAAGGCTTAGAGGGCTTGTGCAGATACACCCCATCTGCTGTGCAGCAGCATGGTCACCACTCCACTCCTGCAGACATCAGGGTATGAGACACTCTCTGCCAAGCACCACTGCTCTCTAAATTAGCCTAAACTCGATCCTAACTCTGTCATGTTGAATTCAGGAGGAGAGGATGAGGTGTGGCATTCATCTGTCAGATCACTGCCTCTCAACGTTGTCCTTCGCCACAGGGTAGGGAAGAGCTGGGTGTGGGGAGGCAGTGAAACCAAGGATACCCTGGAGCAGACACATGGCTACCTGTGGGTGAGTCTGCTGGAGATGCATCCTAGTTTATTAAAAACCTAAGCAATGGAAGAGCTCCTTAGGATCTTGTGCCTGCTGGACTAGACACCAAAGAAGTCAGTAAAGCTCTTCCAGTATTGCTGACAGTCCTTCTGAAGGGTTTGGGATCCAGGAGAGACAAGAGACTGCAAGGGATGAGGGAGAGTGGTGAAGCCTGACCATGGCAACTGATTACCAGAGTCAGCACTGCACCAGGCAACAGCCAGCAAGGAGTGGCAGGACAAGAATGCACAGGTAGAGTCAGGATGGGGAAGACTGCTCTGTGGGCTTCGGGCCAGGGTTAACAGCTGACAAGAAACCCAGGAGATGGCTTATTGGAGCCAGGGACACCCACGCCAAGGGACACTCAGTGATCTCTTGCACTCTGAGCCCAACACACTCCATTCCTGCGTTTCCAGCTGCTGCATGGCTTGAGAAATTCAACAAGTGCTGCTAGCACACGAATCCCCACCAGTCCCCTTCATGGGCTGCTCCTCTCCAGCCCTGAGCAGAGGTGAGGCACTGCCCTGCTTCCAAATGACAATACTACCATCCCCATCTGCCCCAAGGACCGTGCTCAAAGCTTTGGGTAGGCGTTTGGGTCATGGTCAGAGTGGCACCATGCCTGTACTGCTCACCTTTGGTGTCAGTCCCTATCTCTATGGCATGAGCAGCCAGATAGAATCACAGAATCCTAGAATCAACCAGGTTGGAAGAGACCTCCAAGTTCATCCCATCCAACCTATTGCCCAACCCTGTCCAATCAATCAGACCATGGCACTAAGTGCCCCATCCAGGCTTTGCTTGAACACCTCCAGGGATGGCAACTCCACCACCTCCCTGGGCAGCCCATTCCATTAGCAAGGGAGATGCCACAGAGCACACACCCTGTAACTGCAACGTGAAAGGAGCTTTTGAGTCCCTAGAATTCTCCAAGCAGATACTCCAACATGCACTTGTGTCCTGAACCTCCTCAAAGGTTAGCACCAAACCTCCACACTGGTGTCTGCTTCCATGTGCCTACCTTGGCATCCAGGATGCTTGTCTCCACCCGGGCCACTCCCTGGTTCTCTCTGAATAGCTGGATCTTGCTGACCTTGCTGAACTCTGACAGCACTGTGGTGAGGTTGGTCTTCAGGTCGATGACATGGCTGATGCCATGCCGGGGTCCCACCAGAAGCGTGGTGGCTGGCTGCTTCTCGTCCTGGTAGCACAAGCACATGGAGAAAGAGAGACAGACAGACAGGGGTGAATAAAGATGATCTGGGGGTGCACAGGCTACACCTGGCTCTCTCTGTGGAGCCAAAGCTTGAAGTTTGCAGCTTGGCTGGGTTCCAGATGGCTTTTGCAGACCAGCAGGTGAAGCTAGTGCCACGACTGCCCTCCCTCAGCCTTTCTGCAGAACTGGGAACAGTGTGCAGGATGCCAAGGCTATTTAAAAATAAAGCAGAGCTGACTGTCCACATGAAATATTCAAGCTGCTGGTGTCACTACAGGAGGAGCACGTTACAGATCTGCCTGATCTGACATTGCCTCTGAGAGAAGGAAGCAGAGGAGGGAGTGAATGCAGTTTAGATAAAACCAGAAAGACTGAAGCCTCGACTGAATATAGAAATCTTTCTTGCTCTGGTCTGCCCATGAAGGATGCTTTGAGGTGAAGAGAGGCTGGGCAAACCAGTGCAAAAGAGATGTTTTTTAACCACATCTCCTACGCTGCCTCAGAATTGTTCCTTTAGTGTCAGAGCTGAATAAAAGGAAAAGCAGAGCACCCACACCAGAGGTGAGGTGCCCAATGCTGCAACCCCAGCCAGTGCCAGAGGCAGGCTTTGGCCACTCAGCCACAGCCCCAACCAGACACCACACGGTTCTGCCTTCGCTGATTTCCTACACGCAGCCCTTTGAGCTGTGAGGTGAGGAGCTCTGAGGGGTGGTGGAAGCAGAGCAGATCAAAGGCTGCAAGGGATGGAAGCTGGGACACAAAGCAAGGGAAGCTAGGGAAGTGCTGAGACCTTGGGTGGGGGTAAAGGCAAGAATGGCAGAGAGGTGACACTTACATGGAGACCCCTGGATGGGAGGTGGAGCGAGAGGGATGGAGAGGTGAGCCAGGCAGCGAGGAGCCTTAGTGGGTCCACCGTTCTCCTCTTTGGCTTGGTGGCTTTCCTCCTGCCATGGAGAAAGTGAGGTGGCTTGGGTGAGGGGTGGAGATGTCTCTGATGAAGATGAGGGAGGAGTGGGCCATGGCGGCAGCAGTTTCCTGAGAGCTGCCAAGCAGCAGTCGGGATGGATCACCGCTGATGGAGGTGCTAAGGCCAGCCAGGCTATTCCCTGTGTGGACAAGGGTGCCCTCCAGCAAAACGGGTGGCAGGATGCTGCCAGGGCAGGACCAAGCTATAAGCATGTGTCTGAAACTACTCTGGCTGTGCTGAGCAGGTCAAGTCGCTGCCCAAAAGGCTGACAAGAATGGAACTGAACCTGACCCTGTGGAGCTGAAGATCTGACCTACTGTCAGCATAGGCTCTGGAGGCTTTTCTGGACAGCTTGGAACACATCAGGGCAGAGTAAGAGATGGAGGGAAGTATTTTCTGTGGGAGTTGCATCTTCCCTGGCTCTCCCCTTCAGCACACACTCAGGACCAGTGCCAAGCGCCTCCCAGCCCGTCCTGAATTACCGTACCAGTCCCACTGTGTTGAAGAGGACCCCAGCAAAGGTGGGCAACTCGTTCAAGATCCTCAGGTACTGCAGCTTCGCCTGGGCTGTGGAGACCTGACAAAACACATCACAGAGGTCACCACCACCAGCACCACGGGGAAGAGATGCAAAGACTGGCACAAACTCGGGAGGGCCCAAGCAGGGGTGTGCAGTACATTGACAGCCAGCTCAGGGCATAGGCTGTGCTGGCAGCAAGCTCTGGGGCTTGACATGGGGTGGAGGGTCCCTGCTCCCCTGCCGTCCTGGGCAAAGGCTGGGAGGTAACTCAGAGCAGAGGCACAGCCAGAGAGGAGCCCAGATGCTTGACGTACAACATCCCCAGAGCTGCATAACCCTCCTGGGGGACATAGAATTGTGCTGGGGTGCTCTGAAGGCTGCAGGGACCCAGGCAGTGGCTCAGCAGCCTCCTCCAGAGTTCTACAAGCCCAGAAGCAGAGCTAATGACAAACACAGGCTTGAGCCAGGTGTGCTGCTCCGGCCAAGCTGCTCATGGCTGCTCTCTGATCCCCACTGCAGTCTCCGAAAGCCAGATCAGCTCTTGGAAGTGGATTCAGGAGAGAGAGTGGCTGCATGGCAGTCACCATAGGACTTATTTCCCAGCCAGAGGGACTTAAGCATCAATAAAAGTTGTTCCTATGCAGTCAAGAGACAAGAGAAAGGCTGGGGCAGAAGGCATGTCTCCACCCCACCAGCCCTGAGCCATGGCCGTGCAGTTGGGCTCACCTTGGCGCTACCAGGCTGGTTCTGGTGGGCTTTGAGCTGCTGCGAGAGGGATTTCCGGAGACTCTTCTCTTTGATGAGCTGAAGGAGCGAGGGAGGCAGGAAGGGCTCCAGGCCCCATTCCTTTCTGCAGGGAGGGAAGCTTGCCTGAGTCGCCAAGCCAGGGACACCTCCGATGTCCCCGAGAGGGACAGAAACCACAGATGCTGCCCGAGAGCATCCTCTTGCCATCAGAGGGAGCTGGAGCCGCACCAGCACTTCCTTGGTATCACAGCTGGAGCTGCGGCAGCCCCCGGTCTGGATGGGATCCCTGGCTGGTGTCACAGCCACCAGCACGGGTTGGGGAACACACCGGTGCCAAGCCCAACTCCCACTCAACTTCACGTAAGGTGAAGGGATGCAGAGCAAATCCCCAACCCCCTTTTGGGGTTCTTCTGAGGTGCCACCTCCCTTCTTGCTCTCCATATGCACTGGGCAAGGCCAGCTTGCACAGATGGACTCCATATGGATTTAAGACCACCAGGAGCCACAGGAGGGCTGAGCCAGGGCTGCATGGCTTGGTGCTGGGCTGAGATTACACAGCCACAGTGCTTTCTCCTTGCCTTGGAAGCTGGGTGGAAAATCAGCTCAGGTTCCCATGGGAATGATCCTGAGTTCACAGCAAATATCCCTGCTGGCCCTGGCAAGGCTGCCATGTGCAGCTGGATGTGGGGGGCCTTGCATGGTCCTGCGGTGGGACCAGGGATTGCATGTCACTGCTAGCAAGCCCATGAGCCACCAGACAGTTCCGGGGGGCTCCTAGGGCATCTCTTGCTCAGCACCCTGTGATGGTGCTGGGAGCACTCTAGTCACGCAGGGGCTGTGAGCAGGAGCACAGGGAGGGGACACGGAGGAGGGCTATGTGGCAGCGTGGAGAGAGGGAGGAGGACTCACTCCACGTTCTTGAGGGAGACCTTCTGGCTGGGGCGCGTGGCTGAGACGGTGATGTAGATGTGGAGGGCAGCCAGCCCCAGCAGCATCTCTGGCTTAGGGTCCGTGCCGAAGCGCTCTCTGATCACATCATTGCGGCTCTGCGGGAGGGAAGGGAGGTGTCCTCAGACAGCCCCGGGGACAGGGCACTCGCCACCTGAGGGATGTCTCCACAGGACCCTGCCCGAGCAGATGTATGGGCTGCCAGCACCACCAGCTCCCAGCGGGGAGTCCCCTACCTGGATGTACAGGTACTCGAATGCTGCAGGATCCCGGCGCAGCAGCTCCACCGGGTCCTTGGGGAAGAAGCTCACACGGAAGAGGCATCTCATGCCGTGGTAGTGTGTCCTCTGCACGACCTGTGGCGGGAGCAGAGGGGAATGGTGAGCCTAGGAGCCATGTATGTCTACCGGCAGGGCAGCAGACTCCCTACTCCCTGGATGGGTACTTGATTTCTCTCCTCCATGCACCACTTGATGCCTTCATCCTAACAAGAGCCCCAGCATTCCTTGGTATGACATCTTTGCTTGGTGCTGCAGGGGTTGATGTTACCAAGGCTAATGCTTCCTCCATGATCCTCATTTCATTCCTGCTCTTGTGCAGTGCCAGCTTCCTGGTTCTCCTGGGCAGGCCAGGAATGTTCAGGAATTCTGTCTGCAGCTGCCCAGGCTGGAGCACAGAGCATTTGCACAGTGCTGTGAGGGTGGGATGGCCAAAACCCTGATCATCTCCCTCTTCGGTCACCCTTTGCTACCCTGAGCCCAGGACCATGCCAGAGGCAAGGAGAGGCTCCATCATCCCATGTCACAACCCTGGTCAAGCCCCATGCTGGTGAAAGAAAAGCCTCCTTGTGCCCCAGCCCCTGGCCATGGCTGAGCCCATGCCCTCCCGCACCCAGCAGCTTACATGGGCCAGCGGCTGCTTGTCCTGGAGCAGCAGGAACCGGTGGCTCTGCTCCGGGCTGGAATACTCCAGGACCAGGGCAAAGTGCTCAATGTGTCTCAGGGACAGGCGGTCCTGCAATGTCACCATCACATCCTGCAAACACCAAAGACAGGCCTGGCTGTGAGGCACTGGCTCCCTGCCAGGGTGGGTGGCAGCTGGCATCTCACTGAAAGCTCACCCCCTCTTCCCTGGCACCTGGGGCTGTGCCACTGTAAGATGAGGGGCCACAGGATGGTATCCAGCCAGTGCTGGGTGAAGTGACATTGCAGTAGGAGATGACCAGCAGCAGCCAAATCCCTAGCATCTCTGCAAGGTTTGGGGAGGGGGTGCTGCAGAGAGCTGGCCTCTGGCAATGGGATTCACAGGAGCAGCCATCCTGGCTGGAGGGCAGGTTCACAGCAAGGAGAAAAGTTAGGAATGGGAGAAAGACAGCAGAATCCCACCCCTGCCAGCTGCAAAGCATGTCACCCAGGCAGGTGAAGGGGCTATCTATCATGTGGTGGCACTTTGCAGCCAGCCAAGCACCGCTGACATTTGTGCAAGGAAGCAGGAGACAAGGAAAAATGGTTTGGGCAGGCAGGAGGAGAGACACATCACAGTGCCGTGGAGGAGAGCTAAGGGGCCCACCTTCACGGTGGTTCTGCCATCAAACGTGAAGGATTTGATCTGCCCATTCTCCAGGAAAACCTTCAGCACGTTGGGAATGAGGAGGAGAGCTTCTTTCTTCAACATGTCCTGGCACACGACAGCAGGGAAAGGAGAGAGGACGGGGAACGCAGAGAGACAGAGGGAGGGTGGGGAGAGAGAATGAAGTGTCAGTGATGGAGCAGTTGCAGCATCCTCCACTTCTCTGGGCTTACAGCTAAGAGGCTCATTTTCCTCCAAAATCCAGCATCTCTGCTGAGCCACTGAGAAGCACAGAGCTGCAGCAACTCAGAGCTGCTCCCAGGGCATCCCACTCCACCCAGCACATCCCAGAGTGTGGGAGGTTCAGCCTGTCCCGCTCATCAGCTGGTATCCCAGAGGGCAGGTGCTGGTCAAGGTGGCTCAGAGCCAATCTCCCTTTCCTGACCCTTAGCTCAACCTTGCACATGCCCTGTGCAGGAGGCTGGCTGAAGGTTGATTTTTATTTAGCAAGAAGCGCTGCAATCAGATAATTGTTTAATTGATTTTGTTTAAGATGAGAAATGACTGGAGGCACTTTACCAGGGGGTTTTGTTGTTGTTGTTTGGGGTGTTTTTCAGGTTTTGCTGGTTTGTGTGCTGCCTAATCAAACCTATTTGCAATTAAGAGATAATGGCACTGGGTGGAATGCTGCTGCAGCATAACAGCTTCCCCGTGCATGGGCACTCCTGTGAAGCCTTTGGTACCAGGTTGGAAGCCGCAGACCTTCCTTAGGGCAGGTGCTGGCACTCCCCAGTCACCCTTGGGTGCCCAGGGGGACTGAGACGGGGCTAGATTTTTCAAGGACAGCTTCTGGGCCTTCAACCAGATGGAGGGACAGGGGAGGACCACAACACATCCCCTCAGGACTGACTCAGTGCTTTTGAATGTGCCCAAGGACGTCTGTCCTATGGGCTGCCTGGGCCAAAGGGCTGCTCTCATCCACAGAGCCCAAACTGGGGGAAAGGTGCCCTGTGGCCTCCAGTCATCATGTGCTCCACAGGCCAGGGGATGCCTCAAGGGGGTGACTCGTGGAGGAGGGCAGGGCAGGACTTACTGGGTCTGTCTCACCGACTGTCACCTGCTCTGAAAATCGGACCTTCACGGGGTTGGACCTCAGCTTCGCCTTCTTGGCTGCGCTGATGAAAGCAGATTTGGGAGACTGGAAAGAGAGCACTGGGTGAATCGCCTGCCTGCCTGCCCTTGCAGCAAAAGTCAGACATGGGTCCCAGAAAAAGCCTCTCCAAAGCTGGGGTGCTGATGAGGAATGGGTGGCAAACCATGAAATAGGGAGGGGGATGCAGTAAGTCCCCTTTGCTGTGGTTATACAGTGCTGCAGGCAGGGCCAGAACCACGAGCAGCAGCCCCTGAAGTCAAACCAGCACCCTCAGTGTGATGGGGAAGACTGCACCCCCAGAGCACACACGTGCCTGGCACCCCCTGTGCAGGCTGAGCTCTGAGACGTGAGCCAGGGCTTGCCCAGAGGCACTGGATGGGAGAGACAAACCCCTCCGATGTGGGTCTCCAGCCAAAGGAAGGAGCCAAGTGACCAGGAGATGGGAGACTGCAGGACCCGAAGCAGCCCTGCAAGACCTGGTGGCAGTGTGAAGAGAGGGGGAGCCTCTGCTTGCACACGCTGTGGTATGGAGGCTGTGGTGCCACAGCCTCCTTCTGCATCTGAGAACACCAGCACCAGCCAAACAGCCTGTGCTGGGTGGCAGTCATCAAGGGCCAGGAGGAAAGAAAAGCTTTTTTTGAGCCTAGCACACTCACCACTCCTGACTGATGGAGCAGCACTGCGTGGTGGCCTCTCCTTCCTGGAGAGCAGGGGAGCGCAGGGCAGCTCTGGCAACGCTGACATCAAAGGGCTCAGCAGAGCAGAAGCAATGCCCTGCCACCACCTACGCTGGCACGATGGTTCAGTCTGCTCCAGTGACAACAGGTGCTAAGCCACGGTGTACTGTCACTATCTGGTGCCAGCATCACTGCCTGAGGCTGCAGCCACTCAGTCTGAGTCTGTCAGGAATGGCAACGTGTCCCTTGCTGCCTCTGGCCTGATAGGTCACTTCATCAGACACGCCTGATGCCCTCACAGACCACATGGGTTTGGTGATATGTTCCTTTTCTCCCTCTCTCCTGAGAGGAGTTAGCTGCGAGGACAGGGAAATGTCTGCCTGTGAGCCTAAAATGACACTGTGAGGCTGCAGCAGCTTTCAGACCCAACAGCTTGGAACAGCCTCGAGATGGTTGGACACTGCACCAACACCTCAACTGAGCTGCTTAAGCGATCCCATGGGGCCTCCAGAGATCTCCCAAAGGGCTCTTAACCCCTACCATGGGTCCCCTCAGGCTGCCCATGGCCCTGCTGGTCTCACCTGGTGGGTGTGCAGGACCGTGAGGATGATGAAATCCTTGGCCTTCCTGTGACAGAAAGGAGAAGTGAAGATGGATGTGACCTCACAGCAGTAGATCTCAACATGTGCATTTAGCTACTAAGAGAGATCACATCCCAACCTCCACGGCCTGACGGTGGCTGGGACCCTTGCAGGCTCCTTGGGGTGCTTGGTAATATAGCTCTGGGTGCTTCCCTAGCGCTGCCCACCCCTTGCCAAGATCGAAACAGGTATGACCTTTGCTCATCTTGAGGCTTCCCCACATCAGCAGTGACCACTGGTGACAGCAGAGCCTGGGGATGTGCACTGACACCCCAAGGCTCCAGCTGGGGCACAGCAACCTGGCATGAGCCCAGTCTGGAGGCGATGAGGGACGAGTGTTGTCCTCACCTGACAAGCTCGATGAATCTCTCTCTGGGGGCTTCACTCACGTCCTCATCATTGATGGCCAAGATCTGGTCTCCTGGCAGGAGTTTATCCTCAGAGGGGCCGCCTGCCGGGAGAGAGGGTCAGGGCCAGCCCAGGCAACCTGAGGCTGTGAGGTGAGGGAGAAGCAAGAGGGTCCCAAGCACCCCAAAATGTCTGCCCATGTATGTGGCTGTGGAGGGCACCCCACCAGTGGGGATAGGAGAGGACAGGAGCCCAGGGAGGGATCCCACTAGGGGAAGGTGCTGCTGTGCTTCCTAACACCCTGCAGATGCACCCAGGGACCCCTCTAGGGCACCCCTTACCTGCTGCCACCGAGCGCACCACCACCGGCTTCTCACTGCCGGCCACGAAGCCAAATCCGAGGTGGGGGTGTCTCTGGACTGTCACTTGTCGGAGCGTGTCCGAAGGCAGCTGCCCACATTCCATATCATCGCCACTGCGCTCCTCCGGCATCACATGGCTGCGCTGCGGAGGCAAGGGGCAGGCTGCAGGGACCGCAGCGCTCCCTGCTCGCCCCAGCTGCGCCCAGACCTCTTAGAGGGCAGTCCCCCTCCACCTGCCTCCTGCACTGCAGGTCCTAGCAGCTTGTCGGGACGTCCACAGCCCTCTCCCTGCCTGCCCCAGCTGCGCCCAGACCTCTTAGAGGGCAGTCCCCCTCCACCTGCCTCCTGCACTGCAGGTCCTAGCAGCTTGTCGGGACGTCCACAGCCCCCTCCCTGCCTGCCCCAGCTGCTCCCAGACCTCTTAGAGGGCAGTTCCCCTCCACCTGCCTCCTGCACTGCAGGTCCTAGCAGCTTGTCGGGACGTCCACAGCCCCCTCCCTGCCTGCCCCAGCTGCTCCCAGACCTCTTAGAGGGCAGTCCCCTTCCACCTGCCTCCTGCACTGCAGGTCCTAGCAGCTTGTCGGGACTTCCACAGCCCCCTCCCTGCCTTGGTCCTCCCTTGCAGAGTGGTGCTGTTCAGTGCCAGTCCTTGACACAGAGTCAGCAGCTTGGAGGATAGTCATGGAGTTACTCCCCAAAAGTAAATCATGCCTTCCTCTCCTGGCACCTCACTACCCCATTCCTCTTTCAGCATCTCATGTCATTAGACGGGAGACCAATGCAGGATAAACTCCTGGTGGTGTGACTCTGGTCCTTACTTCAGGAGTGCCACCACCATGAGGTTCAGAGGCAGTGGCAGCCCCGGCACAGCCAGAGTGCCACCTTGCTGCCCGTTCTGCAGAGGTTTAAGAGCAAGCTGAAGGGCTGGCTGTTTCACACCGTGTGACACAGCTGCTCAGTGTCAGGGGCAAGTGGGAACAAGTTCACAGAATCATAGAATCACAGAATGGTTTGGGTTGGAAGGGACCTCCAGAGGGCATCTAGTCCAGCCCCCCTCTGCAGTAAGCAGGGACATCCTCAATGAGATCAGGTTGCCCTTGTCAAGCCTCACCTTGAATATGTCAGGGGTGGTGCCTCAACTACCTCCCTGGGTAACCTGTTCCAGTATTGCACTACCCTTCATGGGGTAGCCAGTCTTAAAGCTGCGATTAAGGCAGGCTCAGCCATAGCTGCTAGCACCAGCCCTGGGGCTCCTCAGCACTGACATCCAGAAGACAGAAAGACCTAGTCTAGGGCAAGGTCGTGCCAAACCTGCCCTTGGTATCCCAGAGCAATGCCAGCTGCGACTTCAGATGCCTTGGCAGGGCTGTGAGTGATGCCAGCACCGTGAGGCTGGCAGCAGTGCACGGCACAGACAGATAGCAACGTGCACGGCCGTGACCAGAAACCAAAGTGCTGAAGGCGCTCCTGTTTCTGTGCTGCTCGCTGCTCCCTCCTGTTCAGACTATTCAGCTCACTTAAAAAAGATCCTTCCCAGCCTTCTGGCAGCACATCAATTGTTCCCTCTCTTATCAGTTTAGGATTTGACGCATCATCCATCTAATGCAATCTGTCTGCATTTCCGATGCTGCAGAGGGAAGAGGGACAGCACGTGGGGCCAAAAGGGAAGGGGATCCTCTTGCAGCTCTGGGCCAGTATAAGTGCAGCTTCAGGTTAAGTACATTGCTGCCATGAAAGACAGCCCTATGCTGACCCTGAGACCTCAACTGACCCATCCCAACATCTCGTTCTGGCCCTGTCCCTGCTGCCTTGTCTCCCACAGGAGCCAGAAGGGCTCTGTGCACCGTTTGCGTCCCCTCTGTGTCGGGGACACAGCACTGGCTGTGGATGAGCTGCACTCTGGGGTGATGAGATGCCACCACTGCTGGGTCCACGCTAACCCATCTCTGGTGCCCAGCTGGATGAGTAGTCTTTACTCGTGCAATGGCACATAGCTGGAGAAGCAACACAAGACCTGGGCAAGGGAACTGCTGAGGAGCAGAAGGGTGTGGGCATCTCCTGGGGCAGGAGGGAGTCCCACACCTGTCAGCAGTCCCCATGGGGTGCAGCACCCACTGGTGCAGGGTACAAGGCTGGCTCCATCACCAGGAGAGTGCAGCAGCAGGGAAGCGCAGGCGAGACCATCTCCCCTGCGACCAGCTACGTGCTGCCTCATTAGCTGCTCTGCTAATGCTCCCATGAGCATTTAAAAGAACAACAACGACAACAACAAAAATATCACACGACCCAGGCAATTTTCTCAAACAAACGTTATCCAAAGCCATTGTTTGCAGCTGAAAAGGGGATTGAACACACACAGCATCTCCACATGCCTGGCGAGAATGGCTGCTCTTGCAGAGATGGAGCTGGCTGCCAAGAGTCAGCAGAGAAGCTGAGCTGCTGGCTTCCCATGGGAGATCATCCCCTTTTTGCCCCCCTGAGCTGCCCACAGGAACTCCAGTCCTCCCAGTCCAACAAGACTCCGCAGCACATGAGTGTGAGGATCAACTGCAGGGCTCAGAGCACTGGGGTGCCTCAGAGATGAGGCTGAACTCAGTGTAACTGCTCTGGGGAAACTGAAGCAGGGGTTTGCTCACCAAGTCACAGCATGTAGATGATAATGTATGCCAGGAAGAGGGGTAATGGGTTTAAATTGGCAGAGGGGAGATTCAAACTAGATTTTAGGAAGAAGTTCTTTACAGTGAGGGTGCTGAGACACTGGCATAGGTTGCCCAGGGAGGTTGTGGAGCACAGAATCACATCAAAGATCACATTTGATGATTCTGTGCTACTCAACCTCCCTGGAGGTGTTCAAGGCCAGGTTGGATCAGACCTTGAGTGACCTGTTCTAGTGGGAGGTGTCTCTGCCTATGGTGGGGGGGTGGGACTAGATGATCTTTGAGGTCCCTTCCAAGCTAAACCATCCTATGATTCTATGATAAATCCTGATCTACAGCTGCCCAATTAAAACTGTGTGTCCACAGATCCGTCCTTCCATGGGCAATTTAGGAGTGGGTCTCAGTCCTGCTCCCTCTCCCATCACTGCCTGCAGACAAGCCTCAGCCCTTTGGTGAATGCTCAGGAACAGCAGCCTCTCATACAGCTGAATTACCATCAGAAAAGGTTAGTGGAGAAGGTTTTGCAGCTTTAAATGACAAAAGGAAAAGAAAATATACCTCGTTTCAGCCACAACCAGCCTGCTGTCCAGTGTCAAAGGGAAGAGAGGAATAAAGAGCTGGATACTGACAATGCAACTCCTTTACCGGGCTCTTAAACTGCTCCTCTCCTGATAAGACTTTGATGCTGCAGAAGGGTTACCAGGGAATTAAATAAGAGAGGACCAGCGTCCTTATAAGCAGGACTTAGCCACTCCTGGAGAGGCAGGAATGTGCTCAGCAGCAGGTATGACATGCCTTCTCCAGGTTGTGCTCCGAACATCCTTCCTGAGGCAGCTCTCCCACACTGGGATTGGGGCACATACCCTGGACCAGAGCAAGATGTTGGAGAAAACCAGCAGCAGCAGCAGCAGCAGCAGGAGGGGGTAACACTCTCCCCAGCACTGGTAATTACGGTTTGGCTGCACCCCAGGACAGCAGGAGCCATTGTTACTCTGCATCCTGGTTTTTGTTCTCCTTCTAATTCCCAGGCACAGAAGTGCACTGGGCTGCAAATCTCTCAGCCTTGCCCTCACAGCAGAAAGTGGGGTATATAACAGCCCCTGAAGCACTGCAGCTCTGCCCCACCAGCAGCACCCGAACCCAGCCCCTTTCTGAGCACAGCAGCGATCCAGGCGACAGCGCTTGGCCAACACCCACCCACTTCCCTCGATGGGCACAGAGCAGCACTGATCCCATCCCACCTCAGGGAGCAGACAGTCGTTCCTGTCCATGTCCCTACCCCTGCTATGTCCTTGCCTGCCTGCTGCCTGGCCACAGCCTGAGAGACTGCACCGTGTCCCCTCACATCCCCGGGGACCACCGTGGTGTAAGGTCATTGGAAAATGTCTCAGCCCAAGGCAAAAGGACTTGCCAGGAGAAGCCTGCCTGTGCCCATCAACAGCAGAAGCCCACCGCAGGCGTGTCCCTGTGGGATTATGTCTGTTCCTCACCCAGCTTTCACGGTGTCTCGACTGATATGACATGAAGATCTCCTCCCTCCTGGGACTGGAACACACAGCCCCTGTGCTCCGAGCTCAGACACCGTCTGGTCATGCTCTGCTGCCCGAGGCAAGAGAGACATCAGCTCCATCTGGTCACTCCCCACCACAGTGTGCCACCACGAGATGTGCTTTCAGCTTCCTGAGCACCTTCAGAGCTCTGCTCTACAGAGCCGGGCTGAATGCAGAGCCCTCATTCCCTCCCAGACAGATAAAGGCAGAGCAAGAGTTACTGCACAGGCTGAGATGTACATGTTTAATTTCCTGCTGCAATAAATCTCTGCTGCCTCTCCAGACTGTTTTTCTCCTGTTGCTTTTAGTGCTGACTGACCACCACTGCCAGCAGAAAAAGCCACCAGAGCAAACCGGTAGCACCTGCCTAGGAGGACCAACGGTCTCCATCTGCTCACTCCCACTTTTCCCAGCTGCCTTTAAACAGGATGGCACCAGGTGGAAACTTTTCCACAGCTGAAGAAGGGCTGAGCCCCGGGGTACAGAAAGGTCTTTAGCTTTTTGTGGTGGGGCACTTTGCACCGATGGTGCTGCAGGGGTGGGTGCCAGCTCTCCTCCCCCTTCCTCTGCTGCCGCGAACACCTCAAGAACAAACAGAGCCTGTGGATTCCTGCCTCTCCTGCTGCAAAACCGTGCCCAGCTCCTCCATCTGCCAGGCTGCAGTTGGTGAACGGCTTGTGAGGCATGTGGGATCCTGAACATGTGTGGCAGCAGCAGGAAACGCTGGGGAATGGGCCAAGAAGTGTTTTCACGGGGAATGTATGGCAGCTCCAGCCTCACACACCGGTCTCCATCTCACGTGGAGCCTCACGGGCTGCCCGGGCGTGTAATGACCAACAGCAGGGGCAAGAGTAGAGTGGGTAGAGCTCTCTGGCATGGGATTCATCCTCAGTGATGCCCAGTGACAGGACAAGGGGCAAGAGGTGGAAGTTGAGGCATAGGTGGTTCCATGTGAACCTGAGGAAGATTTCTTGCCCTGTGAGGGTGACAGAGCACTGGCACAGGCTGCCCAGGAGTTGTGGAGTCTTCCTCTCTGGAGAGAGTCAAGAACCACCTGGATGTGTTCCAGTGGGATCTGCTCTGGGTGCTCCTGCTCTGGCAGGGAGGCTGGACCAGATGAGCTTTGGAGGTCCCTTCCAGCCCCTGACATTCTATGATTCTAAGACAGGCACCCCTCTGCCAGCCCAGCAAACATCCGGTTACGTTTGGAGCATGTTAACAGGTCAGCTGTCCCCAGCAAGAGCAAACAGATGCTGTACTTCCAGACCACCAGGAAGCCACTCAGAAATGCCATGCAGACAGGTGGCATTTGATGGGCTGGCATTGCCTGCCATTGCTTTGGCAGCAGTTAGTGGCTGACTGAAGCAAAGAGGGATGAGCTGAAGGATGCCACCCTGGCTGAAAATGATGTTAAAGGCAGCAGAATGACCCAGACCTTCACAGGTGAAGTCCTTCATGGGTCCAGCCTGGAGAACTGCAACCTATGTATAGCTCTGCCATATGGCCCAGGACTTTGCCCTCTGTGCCCCAGTCAGATTTGATGTTGATATTAGGAAGCAACTGAAAATCAGTAGGAGCTTTTCAAAGGGTTATCAAGGGCTGGCTTTACTGTGGGTGCTGATTCTGTTCTCAGCTGGCAGGTACACCAGGTGCACTGCTGCTCCACAGGCTGGGTGCCAGATGGCAATCACTCGAGGGCAAAAATACTTTGGGCTTTTCAGCACAGGAACAAGCAGACAGCAAGCAGCATCCCTTAGGTTGGGCTGGACTGAGCTGAGCTGAGCTGGGCCAGCGAGCAGCCAAGGGCAGCTGTAAATAATGAAGCAGCAACCGCAGCCTGGCTCTGGGCAGCAGCTGCAGCTCTCTGCTGCTCAGCCTGCAGCTTCTTAAATGGTCCTGGCATCTCAGCCAGAGAGCAACACAGACAGAGGGGCAGAGAGGGATGGAGACCCTGGAGTGGTTTGTCCAGGAAGGTGGTGGAGGCCTCATCCCTGGAGGTGTTTAAGGCCAGGCTGGATGAGACTCTAGACAGCCTGATCTAGGGTGAGGTGTCCCTTTCTATGGCAGGGGGGGTGGAACTAGATGATCCTTGTGGTTCCTTCCAACCCTAACTGATTCTATGATTCTATGAAACCAAGTGGAATTCCTGTCCCTGGGGCTGGCAGAGAAAGGTGGAGGGGGGATTAGCCTCCCTCACAGGTCCTGGCACTCAGAGATGCATCTTGGAGGGTGAGAAGGGCCATTCCCAAAGTAATGCTGCTTATCAACAGAAAACACAGTGTGAGCATGGCTAACAAACACCCTGCACCCCAAAATCCAACATGCTCAGATCAACAGAAGAAACAGCATCTAAGCAGGATGAGACTGTCCTGGAACAAGCCCTGTGAGACCACGGGTGGCCAAAAGCACCACAGAGAATCCAAAACTTCCACAGGCAAACACTCAAAAATATTGTCTTCCCCATCTAAGACTTGGTCTCTCCAGCCTGGAAAGAAGAGCAAAATGGGCATTGACAGGGCCCCTAAAGCCAGCCTGACACGGGGCAGGGAGCTGGTACCACATGACAACTGGTGGGCACCTGTGGAAGGAGGTTTAACACATGGAACAGGCAGGACTTTGGCGCCTTTGAGCAAATGAATCCCTGGAGCTCACAGCCACAGCTGCAAATTCAGCTGGCTTTGAAAAGCAATTTCCAGCCACTAAAGCCAGAAGCCTCCAAAGTGTCATAGAATCAACCAGGTTGGAAGAGACCTCCAAGCTCATCCAGTCCAACCTAGCACCCAGCCCTGTCCAATCAACTAGACCATGGCACTCAGTGCCTCATCCAGGCTTTTTTGAACGCCTCCAGGGACAGAGGTGTTCAGAAAAGGTGTCTGTGCTATAGCTGGCCAAATCCTCAGAGAACTTACACCAAGAAGAGTCCAGCTGGGACCAGCCCTCTCCTCAGCACACAGGAGAAGAGAGTACCTGAGCCCACCTCTGCACAGCGATGGGGAACGTACCTACCTGCGCTTGTCAGGCCACCGGCTGGGCTCCTGAAGGTGAGCGTGGCAGAGGTGGGACCCTGCTTGCAGGTACCAAAGTGTGCTGCCAAGTGCCTTCAGGAGGCAGCAGGTCTCTAGGACAGGTGCTGGGCAGTGGCTCCACGGGGCATCAGGTACCTGTGGAAGTGAAGGATGCTGAGCTGAAGACCTGCAGGGTGTCTGCACACACAGCCTTGCTATGCCTGGCACCAATCAGGGACAGGCTGGGGTGCTATGCAGCCTGTCTGCATGTGCCCCAGAGTCAGTGGTTGCCTCACTTGCCTTGGTTTCCACACTGTTACAGACAACTTCCTCCTATAAACACCAATTGTTTTAATCTGGGGGCTCCCACCATTTTCTCCTCCAATTTTCCCTGATTTTGGTCTGTGTAGAGGATTTTTCTTCTCTCCAGCTGAAGAAGCACCTTGCTGAGAAGGGGATCAAAGCAAAATTCTTTAGTAACAGGCTCAGGCCCAGCAGGCTTATGTTCCTGCCTCAACCAACAGTGGGCAAAGGGAGCTGCTACCCTGGGGCTGCTGGCAAAATCAGTCTGAGCCGGAAAGCCTGCGCTGGAGGAGAGGCACTTGGGACAGGCAATGCTTCTCTTGCAGGGCTCCACAAATCTGCCTGCAGTGAGGGAGGAATGGTGAGAAGAAAGCTCATCTCCTCTCTGCTGTGTCAAGGACATGCCCTAGGTGAGATCTGCAAAGCCATGCCATGGGACAACTTTCTTAGGGTATTTTTCTTTCCCTTTGTAGATGCCCAAGCAGCTGGGCATTAATCTAGGGCCTGAGAGAAACTGGTTCCCTGCCCCTCCTCTGCTACCATCTGCTGAACTGATCATGGCCACATTACCTTGGTCCTCTCCTCTGAAGTGATCCTCTGGTGTCAGCAGGCAGGAGCCCTCCTCAGCCAGCCAGGGGCAGGGCTGGGGGAGATGTTACAGACCCGGAGGGATTTTTATCTCTGCGAGGTCTACAGGAATACAGTAAACAGACAGTCAACAGTGGGCTAATAGGAGATGAACACATAAGAGGATTAATCAGAGATAAGGAGTGATGGGATAAAATTCAGGGCACTTTTCTCCCTTATTTGCACGACACTTCTGCTGTGATGGGGGCCTGGAGTGGCACCAATTCCCCATCACAGCCCTGCCGCTCTCTGCTGCTCACCTGCTGATGCCTGTGGAACTACTTAGTTCCTCTGTGCCCCGATTTTAATCTGAGAGACCTTCACACTGCAGCAACTTTGCTTCCTGGTGGTACTGCAGGCGCACGCTCGGTTGTGTGGTGAGGAGGGTGCAAGGGGTGCCAGCCCCAGGTGCTCCTGCCTCTCTCATGATGGCACAGGCACCTTGAATCCAAACCAAACCTCTCCTGAAGGAGACCCCAAATGCACACATTGTCTCTCCAGAGCCTCTAGGACAGGGTCTGGCTGCTGCATGGCATGGCAGGACCTTTCTGGTGGCAAGGCTGCGGGAGCATGGCCTCCTCCATGCCTGCCCAGGTGGCAAGGTTGCAGGAGCATGGCTTGCTCCACGCCTGCCCAGGCACAAGGTGAAGGACCCTGCAGCTGCCAGCCTTGCCCCAAAGGCTTTGCAGAAGGAGAAATTTATTGCTGCATATGAAGTCCAGAGGAGGGTTAAATAAACAGGGAAGAGTTATGGAGCCTTTGCATGCTATTAGTGAGGGAGCACAGTCTGCATCCCCTCCCAGATGGCAGAAAGGAAGATTCAGGGAGACTGTCAACCCCTCTCTCCCAGTGCTGCAGAAAGAGGCCAGAGAATCCAATCAAACACCTTCCCTTGCATCCTCCTGAGCCTCAAGCCTTTCATTCTGGATTTACAGAGAGCAATTTGCTCAGCTGATGACTTGCTGGAGATTTTCAGGACTACTATCACCATCCAGCACAGAGCAGAGCATGAAGGGGCCTGGGAGAAGGGATGCCAAGAAAGGAGGCAGGACTGCAAAAGTGACAGCAACATCCCCAGCCCAGATGGCTGTGTGACAGCCCCCAGGTGCAGAGGGAGTGTGAGTCAGACCTCGTGAACTCACTCAGTACCTTCTAGTGTGGTCCACTGACCGGCTGTGAAAGTCCATCCATGGCAAGAGATGGCCTTGACACAGGGGAGGCAAAGCCTGGAGCTTGATGGCAAAACCTCCCAGCAGAGCACAGGCAGAAGATCCCCAAAGCCACGACAGAGCAGGCTCACAAGCTTGCCTGTGTGACAGAGGAGTCTGTCCCACCAAGTCCCTGACACTGTCACCAGCCTCTGAGAGAGCTACACAGGAACTTGCTTATAGGAGGTGACAGGCAGAGTGTCACTGGGTCCCTCTCCACCCCTGCCTTTTCTGAGTCCCCTTCCCATACTCCGAGGCTCAGTAAAGCTCTTCAGCTGATGGCAGATAAAGGCCAAATACACTAAAAAAAAACAAACCACCAACAAAGTGAAAACCAAAACAAAACCACAAGCAAAGGAGCAGGAGAACCTTTGAGTGTGACGCTTTCAGCCTGGGGCTGATGGTGTTTTTAGCAGAGAGACTTAATTTATACTTTATAATCTTTTTATATCCTGCTCTCAGCAATCCTGCCTGTGCCAGCGTCTGCCAGGGGTGCCCTGTGAGCTACAGTGAGCAGGCTGGTGAGTGCAGCCTGCTTCCCAGGTAGGCAGCCCTATCTTTAGAGGCAGGCTCGCCCCCACAGACTCCGCTTTCTACACCTGTGTGTACAACCTCGCAGCAGCCTGGCAAGTCACTGCCTCTCTGGTGACAGCAGGTGAACGTCTCACCAGCCACACGCCTCCTCAGCCACATGCCATCTGAAGGCACTTGCCTGGGCAAAGGGACTCGGGGATGCGGAGCTGCTTCTGCGCTGCGTGACAGGGACATGGAGATGCTTGAGCGTGTCCAGAGAAGGGCAACAAGGCTGGTGAGAGGCCTCGAGCACAGCCCTACGAGGAGAGGCTGAGGGAGCTGGGGTTGTTTAGCCTGGAGAAGAGGAGGCTCAGGGCAGACCTCATTGCTGGCTACAACTACCTGAGGGGTGGTTGTAGCCAGGAGGAGGTTGCTCTCTTCTCTCAGGTGGCCAGCGCCAGAACGAGAGGACACAGCCTCAAGCTGTGCCAGGGGAAATTTAGGCTTGAGGTGAGGAGAAAGTTCTTCACTGAGAGAGTCATTGGCTACTGGAATGGGCTGCCCAGGGAGGTGGTGGAGTCGCCGTCCCTGGGGCTGTTCAAGGCAGGATTGGACGTGGCACTTGGTGCCATGGTCTAGCCTTGAGCTCTGTGGTAATGGCTTGGACTTGATGATCTGTGAGGTCTCTTCCAACCTTGGTAATACTGTGAGACTGTGACCTGACATGTGTGCCCTGGCGTCCCCACGGGATCCATGCATGTTTTCCTGTGGGATACAGGCATCTAGGGCCCACATGCAGGCAAATGCAGGCAAATATGCTCAGTCCCCCCATGGGATGAAGCCATCTGGGGTCCTCATGGGATGCATGCATGCATAGTTCTCTATGGGACATGGGCACCTGGGGTCTCTCTGGGACACAAGCAGGGGTGCTGAGGTGTGGTGGAGTCACCATCCCTGGAGGTGTTAAAAAAAAGCCTGGATGAGGCACTTAGTGCCATGGTCTGGTTGACTGGCCAGGGCTGGGTGCTAGGTTGGACTGGATGAGCTTGGAGGTCTCTTCCAACCTGGTTGATTCTATGATTCCATTATGGGACTTTGTCTCTGTGATCTTCTTAAGGGAATCTAGGACCCCTCAAACTACCACAACACCCAAGGGACATTCCTTCCACCAGGTCAATGCCATCCGAGAGCTACCAGCTGCCTATGGCACACATCTTTGCTGGCCACCCACCAGGCTGCCTGCTCACTGTCACACAGCCCCTGTGCTCTGCCAGGGCTCCCAGGCAACACCCAAGGTCACACTCTCCTGACTGTGGCAGAAGGAGCAGTTCTGGGGCCCTCAATTCAAGAGAGATGTTGAGGTGCTGGAAGGTGTCCAGAGAAGAGCAACAAAGCTGGTGAGAGGCCTGGAGCACAGCCCTGTGAGGAGAGGCTGAGGGAGCTGGGGGTGTGCAGCCTGCAGAAGAGGCTCAGGGCAGAGCTCATTGCTGGCTACAACTCCCTGAAGGGAGGCTGTAGCCAGGTGGGGTTGGGCTCTTCTGCCAGGCAAGCAGCAACAGAAGAAGGGGACACAGTCTCAGGTTGTGCCAGGGGAGGTCTAGGCTGGATGTGAGGAGGAAGTTGTTGGCAGAGAGAGTGATTGGCATTGGAATGGACTGCCCAGGGAGGTGGTGGAGTCCCCATCCCTGGAGGTGTTCAAGCAAAGCCTGGATGAGGCACTTAGTGCCATGGTCTGGTTGATTGGCTAGGGCTGGGTGCTAGGTTGGACTGGATGAGCTTGGGAGGTCTCTTCTAACCTTGTTGATTCTATGATTCTTTGAAATGCCAACACAGCCTTTTAGTCCCCAGTGTACTGGATGGGGCCAAATTACCAGCAAGAGTGAGATGCCAGCAGGTGCTGCTGTGTGGGGCCATGGTGGTCAGCACACACCACGGTGTTTGGAAAGCGTTGGTAGTGCAGAGAAACAGTCTGACAGGTTCCTAAACCAGAGTAAATGACTTATGAATTATTGATGTCATGAGTTTGCCTCCCCTGTCAGGTGAGGGAGAACAACAGCTCGGGCTGCTGCTGGCACGTGAGCAGCAGCCACCTCAGATGGAGCCAGCAGACTGGCCACGTCCCACACATGGCTCCTGGTGGAGACGCTGGCATGGCAGCTGCTAAAGGCACAGTGATGCTGGCAGGTATCTCTGCCCCAGGCTTCTCAGCAGCACAACTCAGCTGCACAAGAATCTGATGATTTTCTGAGTTCTTGCAGCAGCAATTAGTTTTATCAGCCCATGCAAATCAGTTTCTATTTGAAACCAGCCTCACTTAATGGGATCCGCTCAGTATTTGTCTCCTGAAGCTCTCATGCAGATCAGTCTTCCCCATTTCAGGTGTGAAAGGCAGCTGGGACAAAGAATGGTTTCACATGCCTGGGCATGGGATCCAGCTTGGCACTTGCTGGTAGCTGCTTGGCTTCATTTGCCACTTTCAAGCTGACATTCTGTCCAGAAACAAAGGGACTTAGGCTCTGAAATCTCATCTCCTCTGGCAATGGATTATGTCATTAGATCATTCCAGTCCTCTAGAGGAGTGTTTGGATAACCAAATTTATACAGTTTAGCCCTTCAGAATATACAAATCTACCATGAAAACCAGTAAAGTGCAAGCTGGAAAATGTAGTGCCAATTCCCATCCATTTCTGGCTGAAATGTGATTTAATAGATTATCCCTTTGGCCCAGCCTCACCAGCAGCTGTAACAACGGCCTCTACAACCTCTCACACCTCACCTTTCACAGGAGGCAAACCAGGGGTCCTGGTGCCTTGCTAGCATTCAACCCTTCCCCTGGAAGCATGCTCATTTTCTGCTTGGCAGTTAGAGAGCCTCCCTGAGCTGGGTGCCTCTGACTGCTGTGTCCTGGAGGAGTGGTGAATGTGTTAACAACAGCAGCTTGCCCCAGCCTCTTTGATGCTGCATCCACAGTGCTGACACCAGAAGCCTTGACAGTGCCCAGTCTTCCAGCACCAACAGATAACCCCAAATGGACAGGTAACTCCCCAACCTCATCTCTCAGGCCTAATGCTTCCAGGGATGCAGAAGCCTGAACTCTCTTCTAAATGTTGAGACAGGATCCCTTTAACTCCTTGGAGAGCCAGGACTGGAGCCCAAATCAACCCATGCATATCATGTCTGTGCTGTGCTGACTTTCCCCAGCTCCATGAGTCCTGGACCAGGAATACTGGTGAGCTGTACCCTGAGAAGTGCACAAACTCACCAGCCAATGAACCCCTTTGGGATGCATGCAGGTCTGCTTTGAGCTCAGGGCCCAGCACCCCTCTCGCTGCCCACCAGGTTGGACTCAGTATCTCAGCCCCATCCACAGCAGGTCCTGGAAGCTGTGCTCCCAGCGCACTCAAGGCAGATACTAAGCCTAAATGAGCTTTGCCAAGGGGAAAAATCTTTCTGGCAGAAGGGAAGGGAGATGTCTGGAATGGTGTCCCAGCCCCGCAGAGGAGAAGACTGCAGGGAGGGAGCTGGGCAGCCAGATAAGGAGTTGCCTTTTGCCAGGGAGCACGTACTTAAGGCAGCCAGCTGCTCTGGGAGACCACAACCAGCACAGCACTCTCCTCACCAACTGCACAGCTCTCCTCCTTGCTTTTTCCCCTCTCCTTTTCTCCACTCTCTCTTTTGGATACATTCAAGCATGCTCCTGCAGACTGAAAACTACAAAGAGAGTTTCAGCCAAGGCAGTTTTGGAGCGAGTCAAAGCTAAAAAACCTAGGCACAGAGCAGCTAAGCAAAGACAACTCAGCAAGGCGAAACAGAGCAGTGCAGGTGCTCTGTGCCCCTTTGCAGCTCCATTCACCTGGCTGGCTGGCATCGGGGACAGGGAGCCCCACCCACGACCTCAGTGTGTCTCACTCTCTCCTCTCACCCACCATCACTTTCTGACCCTGGTAGAATCATTTTCCTCCTCCCATGGACACAAGCCCTCACCCCAGAGTAAAGCTGACCCTTATGGCTGCAGCTGAATACCTGATTGCCTGGCACACTGGCTCTGTGCTCGGCATAGCAAGAACCAGCTTTTGCTTCCCTGACCTTACAGCCCTGCAGAGAAGCCCAAATCTTCTAGGCTGAGATTTTATTTTTCCCCCACAGATGCTACTCTGCTGATACATGAGGGAGCAGGGAGGAACGGACAGAGACAGACAGACAGGTGGGGGAGAGGTGGATGAGCTGATTTCTGGCAAACAAATATCCTGTCTGGACTCTTAGAAGGAACAAGACACAATCCTCAGCGTGACTCAGCCTGGAAACACATGCTGCTTCCCAGTCCCATCACTGGGACCAGTGTATCCCCATCACTCATCCACCATCCCATGAGGGCACAGCCCATGGCTGCCGCTCCAGCACCCACTCCAAGTGCATTTCAGAGTCAGGATAGGTAAAGCCAGGCAGAGCCTGAGATGCAGACAGGCTGCGTGTGCCAAAAGGCAGCTGGGCAAAACAAAGGCTGATGCTCTGCAGGAGGAGCTGTGCATGGCTGACGCTGCTCAGTCTCTTGCAGGCCCCCTGAAAGCAGCTGTCAGAGCTCATCTTGTTCCAGCTCCCTGCCTCCCCAGACACGCCGGTAATTCTGCTTCACCGTGCACGTTCCCGGCTTGTTCCTCTAGGGGAGGGAGAGGTTTTGAGCGCTGAGAGCCTCACTGCTCCTCGAGAGCATCAACAGTACCTGGCAGAGCAGAGCAACAGAAAGCGTGGGACTGCGAGCATCTTCCTGGGGTGCACCTTGCACCACAGAGCTCCTGCCAGAGAGGCAGTGGTACCTACACATGCTCACATCCAGGGTCAAGTTCAGGGAGCTGGGGATGGCAGTGCTAAGTCCTTCTGCTCCTGCATTTTACATCTGAAACTCCACATCCAGCTCCAGGGTTAGGAAGCAAGGGGCTAAAGATGTAGGGTTCACCTAGAGGAGGTACATGAGGCAGCTCCTGCCCAGCACCACAGTTAAGCCTGGAGCTGATGCCATCCCCACCTGCTCCCCAGCCAGGCACTGTAAGCACCATACACTGCAGCAGCCGTGGCTTGCCCAGAACCCCTCCCTGGGGCTGGGCGGGGGTGAGCCCTGCAGCTGGGAACGGCGATGCTGAGCTCCTGCCAGAGCCCTGAGTCTTTTAATGGAGATGCTCAGCATCACCTCCTTAGACCACGGATGTGTTGGACACCCCTCCTCTCTGCCCTTCCAGCCACCAACTCCATCTCTCTGGAGCATACAGAGCAGTGCTAGCTAAGATGGGGCTGAGCATCTTCCTGAGGATATGCAAACACAGCCCCAGCCCTTCACACTCCTTCAACACTGGGGGAAAGCGTTACCCATGCTGCCTGTTTACGATAACGCTGTGCTGTGCAAGCCAGAGAGTGACAGCTCTTAGGGAGGCATGTCAGCTCCAGCTGTCTTGGAAGGACCTGTCAAACTGTCACACAGCATTAGCTGCAACACATTACCACACCTCACCCTGCAACCCGCACCGCCATGGGGCTGTGACACCCTTGCTGTGCCACAGAACCAGGAGGCTACGACACATGGGATTGCTCCATTACCTCTCCAGGCAGCACCCCAGACAAGGGTTGCTGGCCACTGTTTTTGTCACCTGTGCCCCTTCATCTCTTCTCCTACAGCAGGATGCCCACGGTCTGCTGCTATTTGGCTCAGGCTGAAACAACCAACTGGCTGCCACTCAAGCAGCTGGACAAGAGGCTGGTATTGGGGGCAGGAGGCTGAGGTCATGGGTATGGCAGGGGGAGTGATGGAGGTCCTGTGTGACAGCCCATGGCCACTCACACTGCAGCAACCCTCCAGGAACACATCCTTTGTGAGGGAGCTGGTGTTAGCAGGGAGGGCTCGTGATGGGGGCAAGCCACCTTCCCACCCTAGCCCTGGTGGGGCTGGCCAAGTGCCCTGGGATGCAGCTCCAATCCTTGTTACCATCCTCTCCCTTGCCACGAGCTATCTGTCCCCATCTGTGTCCCCAAGCTGCTGCAATATGAAGTAAATACCTGCCTACAGCACTGCTTCTTTGCTCTCACCAAGGGGGACTGAAACAAACTCATTTTGCATCAGGTCAAACCCACTGCTGGGCAGCGGTCAAGCCTGGAAGGAGAGGTGGCACAGCCTGGCATGGCAGCAGCAGCAGCTCCCTAGACCACCAGTGTGTGTCCATTCACAACACTGCATTTGCATCCAGCTTGCATCAGAGTCAGGCTCTACACTGCTCATCTGCAAGTGAAACCACTGCCCCTGGTCTCCACAGCTGTCACCTTGGCGCTTCTGGGGAATGACAATTTGTAGCTTCTGGTGAGAACATCTTAGATGACTTCGTCTGTCCTAAGTCACAAGAAGTGGGAGGGAAAGCTGAAGTTTGGCTTTGGGAGCTCACTGCCCCTTCCTCTGCCTGCTCAGATCGATGCTCCAGGGCAGCAAGCAGCTCTGGGTATCTGTGAGGCTGGGGTTAAGAATCACAGGCTGGCTGGGCACCAGCTGTGGATATCTGTTGGAGAACACAAGCCACAGCTGCAGTTCTGTGAGGCTGGGCCAGGAATGCCTCTCCCTAATGCTTCTAATTTGGCCAAGAGCATAAAAATCATCTCCCAGACATGTGGAAAAAGGAGCCACAAGATCCAGATACCTCCTCATCTAGCTCTGGGCACATCTTCTCCCATCCTCTTCTTCACTGTCCAGATTAAAATCCTTCTACTAGCCTATAAAGAAGATAAAATTATAACAACAATCAAATGCTCTCAGCAGAGGAGCCACTTGGTCCTTACCATCTCCTGGCTGCCAGCAGCTTGTTGGGAAACAGGAGCCCAAAACAAGCTATTTCCTGGGGCTAGGATGGACGTCCATCTGGGAAGGCTGGGGGCTTCTGGGACAAGAAATGGGAAGAGACAGGTTTAGCTCTAGCCCAAGTGTTCAGTGATGGCAGCAGCAGTGTCCAAGCCCTCATGGGAGGGGAATAGCCCTGTGCAGTGAAGCATGAAGGATGGAGGGTCACCAAGGCACATGAAAGGGAGGCCATCAGGATAGGTAGAAGGAAGGCCACCAGACCAAAGGGCACCCTGGGTCAGGCACAGTCTCACCAACTCTTCTGACTCTGAAAGCCACATGTTGGGCAGAGGTGCCCTAGAAAGAAGGTGCACACAAAACCTCAGGAAACTGGGAGCTGGGCTCCATGCCTACCATCTCAGTGATACATCTGTTCAAACCAGCCCCTCTGGGGGCTGAGGTCTCTGCAAGTATTGGAAGGGGTTGCAGTAAGGTTGGAGGGGAGCAGGCAGCCTGCCTGGATCCAGGGTTAGGTGGCTTGCACAGATGCAGTGTTACTGACCGAGAGCTGCTTCCCAGTCTTCTGGGAAATGGAGACATTGCTTACACCCTGTGCAGGACTGGGAGACCTGAGACTTCTGTGGGCCATCTCCTTCATGGACAGGCAGGAGCAGGGCTCTGCAGCCAAATCACACAGCGATTAGGAGGGCCACAGCTGTCATACCTGACCTTTGCTCATGCCAACCCTGGGGAAGCTGCCTGTGCCGAAGCCTGGGTAACAACCTACAACGTCAGCTGAGGAGCCTGCAGGAGCTGTGGTCAGCACACTTGAAATCAAGCCATTTCCACGAGGCCACTCTGCTGAACAGGCACCAAATGAAGAAGCCAGTGATAACATGCTGTCCTGGGAGAGGGACTTTCCCCATGTGTCACTGGCTCCATGTCTGGATGCCAGCACGCTAACTCCTGACCACACAACCCCAGTGTTGCCTTACTGGTCCTGTGAAAGCCACATGCAGCAGCTCACATGTGCCAGGATCCCTGCTGACACCTCATTTGCAAGCATATTGCCGGGACAGGTAAACACAGACAAGTTATTAGTAGCAGTGTCAGTGGAGGCTACCTAAGCTGGATCTCATCTTGCATGAACAGGTAGCAAGGAAACACATTGCCATAGAGAAACCTCCTCTGAAGAGCCAAGACAAAGCAAACCCTGGCATCCTCCTCTTACAGAGCCAAGGCATAGGAGCTGAGCCTAGAGCATCCAGGCTCTCTCTCACAGCACAAGGTCATTCTCCCTCCCTGGGGGAGCTCACAGCTCTGAGATGGTCCCAACATTCTGGGAAACACTCTGTTCCTTCACCCAGCTCAGGCCTGGGTGCCCTCTGGGATTACAGGATTTTGGCTGGATAAGTGCTTTTAGGAAAAATAAGTAAATCAGCATTTTATTGTTACTAAGCATCAGCGAGGCACACACTGTGCTGTGTTGGCTACGATCCTACGCAACTCCTGGCTGACAACCTCAGCTAATGGGGTAGGGATGCTGCTTGCAAGTTCTCTTCTGTGTCCCCACTCTAGGTAGGAGCAGGTATCTGAAGCCTTCTCAGAAACACCTCTCTGATCAGTAGGTTTACAGCAGGAGCAGACCCAGGGTTCTTCTGCTGAAGTTCTCTCTACAGCCAGTGGAAAGAGGAGTCTCAGAGGTGACGCAGAAGCAGCCATGAGGAGAATCACCAGCTGCTCCATGCGCACAATACGATTCCCATGGAAGAGAATGTCCCAGGTTTGCTGGGACAGAGCCAGTCATGGTCTGCAGGCCATTGGCAGCTCTGAGTCAGCCAGGGCAGCTCTCCCGAGTTGGCTCATGGGTGTCTAAGTGTCAGGCTTAGTATAAAGGGGGAGTTTTGCTGAGGATTAAGACTCCTGCTCAGGCTTCTTCTCT
Source organism: Tricholaema leucomelas (assembly GCA_013400475.1). Classification (NCBI taxonomy): domain Eukaryota; kingdom Metazoa; phylum Chordata; class Aves; order Piciformes; family Lybiidae; genus Tricholaema lacrymosa; species Tricholaema leucomelas. Next base: position 551,552 of record WAAF01015166.1, read on the forward strand.
TGCTTAAGTCCCTTCTGCTCCTAAGGACTCCCGTTCGTTGTGGCTGCTGGGGTGAGTACAACTTTACACTGGCACTGGTTTGGCTGCCTCATTTCCATTTCAACTCATGGGTCTTCTCTACTCTTCCCAATTGCCCTGCCCAGCTGGGATTGAGGGACAGAACAACTGCTACAGGTTAGCTGTAGATATAGGCTAAACAGACAAGGAGTGAAAAAAACCAAAGCATAAAACCCAACCAAACACTGAATCACCTAAAGGTGTCCCCTAACTTGAAGGATGTGGGCAAGAGCCCACAGCCTGGGAGATGCTTCCAGCATAGCCTCCCCATGTCCTGCATCCCACCACCTACCCTGCTTGTGAGATGATAATGAGCTGCCACCCAGGGGAACTGTGGAAAGAAACTTCCATGAGATCTCTGAGGGAAGGCATTGGGTGTAAAGTGCTTTGAAGCCCTACCTTGTGCAGGAGGTATCACCTCCTCCTGGAAGGAATCGAAGTGGGAGGTCTGTAGGTGGGTGAGGAGCACTGTCCCAGAGGGGGACCCCTCTGGCAGAGCCAGGCATTCAGGCCAGGTGAGAGCTCTCAGGAGAGAGGGTATGGACCCCCCCATGCTCCAGCAGCCAGAACCTGCAGCTGGAACTCTTCTGTGGGAGGAAGGATGAGGAGAGGAACCACGAAGAGTTGTTAAGCAGGCATCCCACTAATGGGAAAAGGAATTAAGGGCTTCCTAGAGAGACTGGCATTGGGATCTGGATTTAGCAGCATAGTTCTTTGGGGACTGCAAAGACAATGTAAACTGCCAGGGGATTAAGCCTGAAGAGGATTTCAAGCTGGCAAGGGGAGAGTAGAAGCCAGCACCATAGGAGGGATGGCAATTACAGAGTTAGCTGCCAGCCTTTAGGAAGATAAATGACACAAGATTTTATACAGATAAATGGAGACTTAGCACAGCCAAAGAAACGACTGGTGCTGGAGCAGCCTCTGCAATCTGGTTGATGGCAGAGCAGAAGCAGGGCCTGGAGGGCAGAGCAGGAATAAAGAGGGGTTGAGCTTGCATGGCAGAGCCACAGGGGGAGTGGTGGCGGCGCAGGGACGAGCACAGAACCCCACTCCTGCCCAGAGGAGGATGTGGGGACGGTGTGGCTTGGCACAGGCTGAGATCAGTGCCGAGAGAAACCTCAGCCCTGCTTAGCAGTCAGGTCAGGCAGCAGCAGCAGCAGCCGGGTGCTGGGCAGAGGACGCACTGTTTTTCCTCTCGCAGACAAGCAGCGCAGGGGTGGTTTAACCTCCGCAGCGCAGGCCAGGCTGCTCGCTACACTGCTGTCTGTCCCAGACCCACAGGCGTCCCAGGACCTGTGGACAGTACATGTAGGCTTTGAGAGCATAACAAGCAGAAACAATTCAATACCAGAACAGGTTCTGCTTCCCCACACTTAAAACTGCAGCAAACCTGAGAGCCAGCTTGCAAGCCTGTGGAGTGCTGGCTGCCTGCCCCTTATCTCCAGGGCTGTGGAGGCCAAGCCCCTGGAGCTGGGCATTTCCCTTGCTTGCAGCCACATCCCAGACAGCAAGCAGCTGCCTCCTCATGGCCTTTCCAACCTTTCCAACCTTTGCCAATGCTGGGCAAGACCAAGCTTTGCTGCTTTCCATTCCATCACATGCTGCCTGGTTTGCCATCCCAGCTGCTTCCTGACTCTCCTTAGACTGTGCATCCCTTACCCAGGACCCTAGGACCAGGACCTGTGCTCCCTGTTCAGCTGTTGCTGTTCAGAGACGACTCCTCAGTCTCTTGGAAACGCTTTTGCGTGGGAGCTGCCACTTGGGGAGTGAGTCATGCTGCCAGGCAGGCGAGGGTGGCACGTGGACATGCTGGGCAACGGCCACCACTTGCCCTCCCAGACTTCCCATGGTGCTGAGGCATGGTGTTAGGGAGCAGAGAGCCACAGCGTCCTCATGGGCTGGCATGTCTCACACAGCTCCACCCTTCTGCCCCGTTCTGCTGCTCCAGTTGCCTCTGAAACACTGTTTCCCAGTGGTTGCTTTTTCATGCCATGACATCAGGGAGAGAAGGGAGCAGCCCGTGCAAAGCAACTCCTGCAGAGATGGAGGCTTCAGCTCCTGCTGCATGGAGGCACATGGCGTGAGAAAATCCTCCCTGCCCAGCTCAGAGCTTCTGGGGCACTGAGGTGAGGAAGAGACTTGCAGTAAATGCTCACCGATGGTGCAGAAGCCCATGGGCAACAGGCTCTCCTGAGCCTCTTCACCCTGAGAGAGGCATCCTTACAAACCACAGCAGTCCGGCCACTCCCCTTTGGGGACCACCTCCTCACCCAGCCTCGAAGATCACACGAGCTCCCCAAAACCCAAGGGGACGATAAGCACCTCTCCTGAAAGGGAGCAATTACCACAACGTACGGATTATGCAAATACCGCCGTTACCAAAACGATGCTCCCTGAATGCTGAGCAGGAAAGAGCTGCAGAGAACAAAAACTCATTTAGCCAAGAGCTGCATCGCGTCTCTTTGAAGTGCCAAGAGGCACGGAGGGGCTTCCTTGGGTGGAGGGCTTCGGGAGGCCACCACAGCCCACTGACCATCGCACCAGAGACAGAGATGGTCCTCAGCGTTTCCCTCTCCTCCCAAAGCACTTCAGAGCCAGTACTGTCACTCCTCTTGGAAGAACAAGGGAACTGAGGCACAGAAAGAGAAGGCACTTGGCTACTGAGACCCAGTGTGTAGAGACAGAGGAAAGTTTAAGGTGCTGCTGCTAGAATGTCCCAAGCCAGACACTGAGCAGGGCACCCCACTGCTTCCCATGCTCCTGTGAGTGCTCCTGGGCAGCTGCTGTGGTGTGACTTGCTGGAGTCAGCCCTGTGTGAAGCAAAGGTGCTGAGAGTTGCAACAAGTGGAGGTGTTCAAAAAAAGCCTGGCTGGGGCACTTAGTGCCATGGTCTAGTTGATTGGCCAGGGCTGGGTGCTAGGTTGGCCTGGCTGAGCTTGGAGGTCTCTTCCAACCTGGTTGATTCTATGATTCTGTAAGTGTGTGGGTTTGCACTAAAAAACTCTATGGGCTACTCATGATGGGCTGGGACAGGAGCAGTCACCACAACAGGCAGGAAGCTTGTTAGGAGAAAGCTAAGTAGGGACCTGTGAGTCTTGATGCAGCCTCAGCAGATCTGCCTGGTACAGAGGCAGTGTTATTCCCAAGGTCTGATGTCACCAGCTCAGGAGGAGCAGGGTTCAGTGTGCCAACCACCACTGCACAGCTGTGGTTGTGCTCCTCTGCTCTGAGTTTCCTCCAGCCTCAGCTGCTGAGATGGTAGGTCAGTTTTGCAACCCCAGACCCTGAGCGGGCTGGTGCCAAAGCCACAAGGGCTGAAAGCAGAGCAGGCCACAAGCATGTTGCCATCCTCAGCAGAGGCTTTGCAAGGACCAGGTGCTGATTTGGAAGGACAGAGGGTGATGCAAGTGAGACAAGGGCTGTCAGGCAGCACAGCAGTGGTGCCACCATTTCATGCCTGGCCACCATGTTTCCCTTGGTGTGAGTTGGTTCTAACAGGGACAATTGATATGATACTGCTGTGCCACAACCACACAGCAGGCCTGAGTGAGAACCACTGCTTCTGACAATGTCGCTGGAGCTGCCAGACCCTCAGCTGCTGGCACACCAGTCCCTGCCTTGCACATGCTTGCCCGCCTGGCAACAGTCACTTGCCAAGTCCCACTGATGTTGCATGGGGAAGAAGGACAACTCACGATGCAGTCAGTGCTACCAGAGCCAACCACACAATGCTGTTTCTCGTCCCCATCGAGCAGAGGAGCCACAAGTCAGCAGGAACGCTCTTTGCATCGTACAATCCCCTGCACCAGTGCCAGGAAGATTTATGGTGGCAGCACAGGCACTGCCGTGCTGGTCCAGCAGCCCAGCATGCCCTCCTGCAGCCCTCAGTCTCCATGAGCAGCACTGGTAACCCTCTCCCAACACTGTCTGGCCACAGATAGTGGACTATCTACTCTGGGAATCCAGATTTGGCAGGAGATCTGGGGACCCACCAAAAGGAGTCCCCACCCACCCCAGACCACTGAAGGAGATGCTGGACTGCACCTCCTCTCAGTCACTCTCAATGGTATGGCACGTGGGACCCCAAGGCAGCTCTTTACACTGCCAAGCCCTGTGGGAAGACCCTCTTGTCACAGCCTGTTTGTGAACAGCCTGGTGTAGCTATTGCACGAGTAGGCAACGCCTGCCCAGGAGGTATGTGGCTCCTCTGGCTGCTGCCCCGGTGCAGGTGGCCACCTGGGGAGCCCAGGCAACATGATGGAGCATAGGGAACAGCTCTGAGATCAGCAGAACCTCTTCCATTTCCAGAGTGAAATGCCTGCCCGAGGACCAAGACTCTGACTGTTTAGACCATGACAGCAGCTGCCTTCTCAAATCCATCCCTGGATTTGACTGTACCAACAATCTTTTCAGAATCTTTTCTTCCCATGCCCAGAGAGAGAGGTGGATCTCACCCCAGCTCCTCCACAAGCCCCTGCTTGGCTGCCCAGCCCCTTCCCAATTCTGTTTGCCCTCAGGCAGGTCTCCTCTACCGCAGAAAGCTGTGTTTGGCCTCGCAGCACTCCTGCAATGCCAGTGTTTGCTCACAGCAGTGCGTGTGCTGGACTTGCTTTTGATCAGCAAAAAACACACCTCCTCCTTGTCTCCCGCCCCATCCTGAGCCCACACTACCTCGGGAGAGACAGAAGGTTAAACTTGCGGACAAGGTGAGAAAAGCTACATTCCTCCTGCTACTTACAACCACAGCACACACTCTGCAGATCTCTTGTGACACCACTAAACCCACCTGCTGCTGGCACAGCTCCTGACTTCTCTCAATCACCTCTAACCTTCTTATTCTTCCCTCAAATCAAGTACCTGCCCTGCTGGGGGAGAATGGGGCTTGCTGGAGGTACCAGCTCATCCTGCAGGACTAACCCCAGTTTCCACCCACTTTAGACAAAACAAGTTTGGACTTGACTGCTACATGATGTTGGGGACCAAGTGAGCGTGTGGCAGCACCGGGTATTTTCTCCCTCCTCATCCAGCACCCCACTCCTGTCTGTTTGAGCATCCCACAGGCTGATCCACCACCTTCCATCCCCTCAGCAGCCCTGCTAGACCACTCCCAGCACCCCAGCCCTGGGGCTTCAGCATCCCTGCACTGAGAAGCTGCTGAGCCTTTATCTTAACCTGGAACCTTAACACACCAAGTGGAGGTGGCTGGAGGCAGGGAGGGTGGCAGATCGGCTTGGGGCATTGCCAGTGCTGTGGGAGCAGAAGGCTGCATGGCTTGTGGAGAAATGGGTGGAGGAACCTTCAATCCACTCCCCGTGAAGGGACAGATGGCTTCAAGTGCCTGTGGACCTCCCTGCTGCTCTGTCTGGTAATTTTTGGTACTGACCATGGTCCATATGTGGGCAAGCCCCTCCACCACAGCCCAACATCAGTGGGAGCAAGCAATCACAAAGATGAAGACAGGGGGACAGACACTCCAAGGTGGATGCAGACAGTGACAGAAGCAGGAGAAGGATGAAACAGAGTATTGGAAAAGTGAAAATGAAGAGAGGGAGAGCAAGGAAAAGTGACCTAAAATAAGCATCTAAGCCTTCAGAGAGGAAATGTACGATGAGATGATCTTTCGAGGTCCCTTCCAGCTCCTGACATTCTATGATTCTATGGGGCATGGAACAAGGCTGGATATTCATTCAGGAAGATGGACCCATCTGAACCCACCCAGCCAGTGTCCTTCTCCCAGCTGTTCCCAGATGAGCAGAGCCCCCACTGTGGGCTAGGTTACAGCCAAGTAACAAAACTCCTCCAAAAACGTGCTGGATGGATGCAGGCTTGAGACACAAGTTCTTCGGGGCAGGAACCACATCTTTTGCATCCTGTTCACTTGCTGGATTGCCCAGCTGAAGAGCTGGCATGACAATAGCGCCGTGTACCCAGCTCACTCCCAGCACTCCCAGGAGAAGGCCAGGAACCAGAGCAGCCTGCAGCATTGCTGAGCCTGGAGCTATGCCTCTAGATTGGCTAATGTGCTTATGAGATGGGTGATGGCAGAAGGTGATGGCCGCACCACAGCAGCTGCCCTTCCCACGTCCTTTTTCACACCAGTCCTTTTAATAACTCCAGTTACTATTACATGTCTCAACCAAGAGTCCTTTTAAACCAGCAGCCTCCACGTTGCTTGGAAACTGCTGCAGCATCCAAAAGCCACTGTCAGGAGGGCTCGACGCCAGCCTGCTTCCCAGGACTGGCAGTGCTGAGAGACCAGTGGAACCATACTGCCTCAGCTGGCATGTGCTGGGAGCAAGAGGGTGCAGAGACGAGATGGGAGCAGCTGTGACACACAGCAGGGACAAGAGAGCCAGGAAAGGCTCAGGAACCACGGCGCTTGTTGGAGGACTCAGGATCCCACCAGCTGCATTTCAAAATGTTCCCAGACAGAGGGAAAGGTCAAGTGTCCAGACCAGAGTTCATGGAAAACCTGCTTGGCCCCGCAAGATATATTTGACCAATTCTGGACATGGAATTTAATCATTAAGGCGTGAGAGTGGTCTGGTTTACGGACAAGTCTTGGTGCATCCTTAGTGGTGAAGTCATTTACCACTACCTCTGCAACCCCCTGAATAATGCAGTATCTCCTCCAATGTAGGGCTTACCATCAAATGCTGCTACAGTTTTGGAGACACTTTGGAGTATTTTCTATGCTGTAGCAAAGAGGAGCAGCATATTTTATCACAGGAATGGCAGCGTTAAGTATATTTATCCACTGGCTATGATGCTGTGATGTGCTTTCCTCTCTAATGGCTGTGCAAACACACATACATCCCAGATTTACACCCGGATTTTCCATACTTTGCTGTTTAATTTACATAATATGTGAAAATTTCCATGTAAAACGGAGAAGAGCACCAAGCCACTCCTGCCAACCCACTCTCCTGAATTCACTGCTCCCCTGTCTCGCACCACTCCTCTTTCCACGTGGTGCCAGTGCTCCAGGGATCCTGCAACCACCTTTGGGATCCCACATTCTAGCATGGCACTGCAAGGGAGAAGGAAGACCGAGAATGGAGGGGGGAAGTGGGAGAGGACCCCAGGGCCAGCTCAGTGTGGGAATCCCCCAGGAGAAGAAACATGAGGGGAGCAGGTTCTGCCAACGCTGCTGAAACGCATCTCCAACATGATCCCACCTGACACCTTCCTCCATTGCCTTGGTGAAGCGCTGCTGTCTTTAGGAAAAAAAAGAATACTGTGGAATTAGAAGTCTGATTGATATGAATATGTAACGACGCTGCTTTATTAATAGCAGCTGCATTATCAGTTTACTCCCTCCTATTGGCAGGAGATCTGGGACAATATGTGGTTTGAAAACTAAAGAGCAATGCAACCCGCAAAGGCGGCGGCGGCAGCAGCAGCAAGATCATTTCATTCCTCTTCCTGGTGAGCTGGCCAGGCCGACACAAAAGCGATGATCACTGACGCATCACCATCGCTCTCTCTGCCCGGTCGGGAGAGCGGGCACTGGGAGGACCCCACGGTGTGGATGGTCCCGAGCACACCACATGGCCATCTGCAAAAAGATCTGCAGCCAAGGCCCCCAGCACAAGCAGGAGACAACCCCTCAAGCCAGGGAACACCACAGCCAGCTTTAACCTCTGCAAATTGAGGTCATTTGGTACCGAGCATCACACAAATCTCCCTGGCATGGGTCATAAACTCCTTTTGCCGCTCGCTTTCCTTACTGCCCCCATCACCATCCCGGAGGCTTAAATGAAAACAAGATTACAAAGGAGATTGGATTGGACATCTTTCTGGTGTGCTATTTTAGCTGTAAATTATGCCAGCTTCATAAAACCCCAACTGCTCCTTCCCAAGATCCCTGCATAGATTGGCTTGCTAAGATCAGGTGACTGGACACTTGCTGTGGGCAAGCTGTGTCTAGAGAAACACTTTGGTGGGCTCTGAATGGCAGCAAGATGCTGGAGTGCTACACATGAGTCTATACATACACACATGGGCATGACAACACCCAACCACTCTCCATGCCTGTTAATTAGCTAAACAGTGACACACACACAAAGGTCTTCCAAGCCCCTATCTGCTGGGCTTCAGCAATCCTTTGGATCATCTATTTCAGCTGCCTCTGTGTGGTGGCTTCAAACTAGCACACTCTGCCAAGGCAGCTGATGCTCTTGGCTAATCCCAGGACAGAGTGGAGCATCAGGCAGCACAGTCCAAAGCAAGACTGGATGCTAGGTATGGGGCTGTGCTCTGGCATGCCACACAGAGTAAGCATCAGCTAGCACGCATGGGGCTTGCTGCTGCGGTAGCTGCAGGACAAGGCTGGGGAATGGAGTTTTGCAGGACCAGTGCAAAACTAGCCTGTACTTTGCTACAGCAAACCTAGCAAGAGGTTTTGCAATTCCTCTCACGAGCATCACTGCACCTTGGCTGTGGTCCATGACCCTGGAGGACAGAGCAGCCAGGCTCCCAGCACCGTAGCGCTGCTTTAAGGAGAGTCTAGTAGCAGTGCCCAAAATGAAAGGGACAACAGCTTGGTGCACACTTGGCTCCAGTCCTCAGCCCCTCTTCTACACTGCTACTGACAACTGCTCCCCTGAGCATGAGAGACTGCGCTCACACCAAAGGCTACAAAGGCATGCGCAGTGCAGGCAGCTAGGACCTTGAGCAGTGCCACAGCTCCAGCTGCTGCAAGCACTCTGCCACCTCCATGGGATAAGAGCCACTCTGAACTCTGAAATGGTGAAGTTCCCACAGCCCATGGGTGCCCTCTTCTACCTGCTGCCTGCTACTTGGAGGATGACGGCTCCAGAGTGGCAGCAGACCTTGCCTTTTTCCAAGCACACATGGCAGTGAGCAGTCTCCCCTCTCACACTCCCATGGTTCCAACCTGCTTGGAGCTCAGCTTGGTCCCACCATGCTCCTAGCACGCACTGGCTCACAGCCTTCACTGCCAGTCCAAGGAAGGGCACAAAGAAAAACTCTCACTGGCAGGATGGGTCCCAGACTGTTTCATCCATCCTCCTCTCCAATCAGCCCCTCCATGCAATGCTGTAGCAGACTTTGTTTTGCACATCTACCTCAAGTTTCCCACATGAAGAATCTCTGACTTTGAGAAGACCATGCAATTAGTGGGCAGACATTTGCACACTTTGTCCTACAGGAGGATGCAGCATCCCACCTGCAAAAGAAGAGGCACTGCAAGCTGGCAGAGGTGTTTGCATTGCAGTGCCATGTCTTAGGAAGAAAGGGGCAGAAGCTTAAGAGTGGACAAGGCAGCATAGTAACACTGGGCAGATGTGAGAGGGTTCATAGTCAAAGATTGTGTGGGTGCCCCGTTTTGCTCTCCAACAGGGAGCTGCAACTCCTTCATGTCCCCATCTGTGACAAGCCATCTCTGCACATTACACTGTGCCTTTCACCACCAGGCCCCAGCACAGGGCTTGTATGTATCCATCGATACAAAACCAGGCTTCCTAGGCAATCAATAATGCTATTTAAGAGATAAATCTCACTATTGAGTGGCTGCTGAGGCCAGCTGCTGATTAATTTTAGAGAGAAAGAACAGCAAGGGAGCTCAGAAGTGTTCCAAATATCACTGGGCACCTGTGTGCTCAGGCTGTGCACATGGGAATGGTTTGGGTTGAAGATGGACTGGGACACCTGTTCCCAGGTTACAAATGGATGGGGCTGTGCAGGGACCATTTTCTAAGGCAGATGCAGCTCCACTGTCAGATACTTCTGTGACTTGAGAACAAAGGCTCAAGTCTCTTTAAACCCACCAGGGACCACGAGGTAAAGCTAGGCAGAGATACAGAGATTTTTACTCAGCTGAGGATCCATGCACCCTCAGAGAAGAAAAGGTCCATCTGTGAATCCTTATGAGCACTCACTGTGCTGTGCACAAATTAAAATAGGACATTGTGTTCCCTGAGTCCAGCTGTGGCTGTGCCAGGCTTGAGGCTCCTCTACCATCCCTCACCCAGGCTTGGTCTTTAGATCATCACTTGGAATATGTCAAAAGGATTTGTTAACTGCCAAGCCCTCAGAAGTGTCTCCTGCCTCTGTCCTGGCTGCAGAAGTCTCTTCTATGGTGCATGTAGGGCCTCCACAAAGCTAATGCTCCATTTTTGGGAAAGGACAACTCCCACCAAAACAGGTCAGAGCAGGGGATAAGCAGAGCTCATGCTCTGGGTAAGCCAGTGGAAGGCTGTGAAGGAGTCACCCCACTCCTTCCTGTGGAGAAGTGCTGAACCCAACAGATCGTCCTGCCCAGAGAGCACGTTCCTCCAGATCAGACAGATTTCCAGCCCTCCAAGCAGCAAAGATCTGAACAGGCTCCCAGAAGAAAAAGAACAACTCTGGTTTAGGTAGGCTGGATCAACCAGGAAAAAAGATGAGTCCAGCAACCCAGGGGCATCTTCTAGCCTACGGTGCCTGACGCTACCACCTCCCCAAACTGCAGGTCTTAAGGATGGTGCCACATTTCCTTCCATATTCCCAAGCATTTCTCCCTGGCTGGTGTGGATCCATGACTCTATTCCCCAATCTGAAAACTCAAGCAACCCAAGAGCACTGGTGCTGAGGATAGGTGCTGGATGAGATGGAGCATGGCCAAACAAGCCCTGCCCTGCCAAAGGGCAAAAGGCTCCATTCTATCAGGTCTTTCTCCTCCCACTGCAGGCTCTGAGACATCACCCTGTGATGCCACAGCTGAGCCATGGGAGGGGAAGGTGGCTTTGAAACACATCTCAGCCTTGGAAGATTTGAATTGCCCTCTGCTCCATAGCAGGAAAGATGGAAGCCTGCTGCTCCAGGCCCCAAAGATGGTGGGAGATTCATGTAGTGGAAGAACCCAAAATGAACTGAGCCTTGTTCCAGCCAGACTGGAGGATCCTCAAGGCAGCAGAAACATGGTGCCTGCAGGCTAGAACTGTCCTGGCAAATGGCACTGTGCTCATGGGTACCAATCAGGAAAGAGGCTTGCTCCTGACTTCAATGGGGAAGGAGCAGCCACTGAGGCAGAGCTGAGGTCTGAGTTGTTGTCCCTCAGTGCCAGGGAGCAGCCATCAAAAGAAATCATAAAAGCATCTTCCTGACACAGTAACGGGGCTGCAACTGGATGCAAAGTACCAGCTTTGAGACCAGGTGAGTCTCAAGAGTGCTGCTTCCTGCTTGCAGGTCAGCTCCCATGAGCTCAGGTGGTGATGCAAAGTGTGCAGGCAGTTGATGCAGACAGCACCTTACCTCCTGACTGCTTTCCACTGAAGGAGTTCTGTGCTAGAATGGGCTTTGTGCTTTAAGGCTTCAGTTCAAAGCTTGAACTAACTTACTTCAGGACAGAAATGAGCTCCAGAACTTGCTACAGGCACACCATTGCCCTCTGTAAGCATCAAGCCACCTTTCTGCCTCAGGAAGCTTGAAGTCAGCAGGTGCCTGTCCACCTTACCTTATTGGGTGGCACTTCTTCCCTTCTCCAGCCTTATCTCCAACATATTTCTTGGCTTACAGAGGAAAGAACCAAGCCTGAGCCTTCCCCAGTGTGCTTCCCCTGACTGTCACTGCACATCTGTTCCGCAGGCCCTTCCTCAGCAAGCGATCCCAGCTCCCCTGCCCTGGGAAAGTCTCCCTAGAAGATAAGTTAGCTGCTGGCAGCCATCAATATTGGCCTCTGGGATGGGATGAGGGATTTCACCCTGGGAAGCTGCAACAGCTGGGGCTGCTGTAGGGACAGCCCTCGGCGCTAGCAATGCGAAGCCCTGGGAGAGGCTGCCCGTGCTGCAGCGCCCATCCAGCAGCACCCCATGCCCCCTTCACAGGTGGGTTCTGCAGCAATTGCCCGCAACAATGCCGAAGCTGGAGCTTCGAAGTGGTGCTGCAGCACAACGGTGGCTGTTGCCATGCCAATCAAACGGGCAGTCGGCACACTGAACTGCCAAACCCGAAGAGCAGCCACGCTACCCGAGATGGACCCACAGTGGGGTGCCCTGGGGACTGCTGTTGCCTGTAGGCTCCTGCAGCCGCACCATACAGCCCAAAGGAGCTCAGCTGGCTCTTGGCCTATGTCCTCACTAAGCACCAGGTGCTCCTTGGTGCGCAGAGTCCCCAGAGCCTGCTCCCCACCTCACCTCAGCCCTGCACCATTGCACCCCAGCTTCAGCTGCCAGTTGTTTGCAGACAGCAGCGCTGTCTCTCTGGTCCCCGCGCAGCAGCAGCCACGCTGCAAGGAGAGGCAGACGCATGTCAGCGAGGGAAAGTTCAGCATGGCGGGGGCTGAGCACGGCAGCAGGTCCTCGGCGAGCAGCTGGAGAGCGGGAGGCTGCAAGCGCAGGCACACACTCTGCTCAGAGGCACAGGGAGAGGGCACTGCCTGGACAGGCGATGAGCAGGGGGCACGCTGGAGCAGTCCCTTCTTAAAGAAGGAGACTGTAAGATGTTGGTTTTATTTTTTTGCTGCTCAGGTGTGGCATAAACTCCTCGCTGCAGGATGACATGGATGCCAGCAGCTCTCAGGCATGAATGGACTTGGAGGGCTGCTAAACAGAAGGAAGCACCCTGTCCGTGTCTCTGCCCAGAACGGAGGCAATACCAGCCCGATTCTGCCCTCAGCACCTGCTCAGGGACAGGCCACACGCTCAGCCTCCCCTGCGCCTGACCCCCTGCCTCTCTTGCCCTCGAGGCAGTCCTGTGCGAGGCAAGGTTCTCACGCATGAGATCGATTGCACATTCCCAGCCCGCCCTGCTGCAAACCAGCTTTTCCCTCCTGCAGCCTTCCCTTGCAGGCAGGGGGAAACCGAGGCACAGGAAGGCAATACACAGATCACGCTGGTTGTCATGAGAGAAGAGAAAGAAGTGAGTATTTTCAAACTGCTCTTCCCCAAAAGCAAGCTACTTACACCAGTCCTGCTGCTGACAAGGAGGAAAACTCACCCCATCCAAATTACTCCAGGAGAGGGAAATGAGGAAAAAAGCCCAAACACGCCCCAAGTCAGAAACCCAAACACATTTGTCTCTATTCTTTCAGCTCAATCATCCACGATTCATGATGGCAACTGCTACTATAACGGACTAACCAAGAATGCTGCCACCCAGGAGCATGCCAAGGTGACCTGGGGGGCAGTGACAGAGCTCCCTGCCTTGCACCCCACTTTCTCTCCAGAGTCTTTTCCTGCTCAGGGATCCCAGGAGGCAAAAGTCATCTCCAGTGAGAGTGGTACTCAGCAGCACTAATCCAATTCAGACCACGCAAGCCCCTCAAACCAGGTTCCACCTCCCGTGCATCATGGCACGTACCTCCGGCAGACACACCGTCCGAGGGCACGGGGGCTGCGACAGGACAGCAGCACTGCTAGCAAGGGAGACACCCTGGCTCCACCTTGGTACCCGCCAAGGGCCACATGCACGTCTCTAGCTGCCCCCCATGGGCCGGGCTCTTGCAGAAGGACGAGGCAGAGCCCTGCTCCAGCACCTCCACGCTACTACCGGCAGCTGCCGGGCACCCGGAGCTCAGGGAGCCGGGCATCTCTCCCGTGGGAAACGTGAATGCACCTGGCACTGAGGGGTCCGGCAGCGCTAAGGAGGAGATGGCTGCCCTCCTGCCCCTCGCACTCACCCTGCTCAGGCGGCGGGTCCCTGGGGATGCCTGGGAACTCCCGCCAGCTCAGCGCCCCCGATGGGGCGCAAGACCGACGAGTGTCCATGCCGCCGCGCCCCGCCGCAACCCAGCAAGCACCGATGGCTCCCCGGGACAAGGGCTCACCTGGGTTCCGCCGCCGCCGCCGCCGCTCCTTCCGTAGCCCCCCCGGCACTCAGGCGGGCGGCGCGGCGGGCGGCGCGGCGCGGCGGGCGGGCAGGGCAGGGCACCCGCAGCCCNGGGGTCTGAAGGAAGCTGCGGGGTCCGCCTGCCTCCGCCGGGCCTGGGGAACCGGCGGGCGTTACTCCCTACCTCCCACCTCCCTTCCTTTCCGGACGCGCCTGGACGGTCACCTTCGGTGGGGACCGGAGGACCGGGAATCCATCAGCGATCACCGGACATGCCCCTCGCCCGCCTCGTCACGCCTCCGCCAGCTCCATCCCTAGCCGAAACATCTCTCCGCTCCCTTCTACTGAGTCTCCCCGTTCCGACCCTGTAGATAGCCCAGGCAGGCCTGTGAGCAGAGCGGCAGCAGCCCCTGCAGAGCTCCGCTCGCCGTCCCCTCCCGGACGGCCGGGCTGCCTTTGCTTTCGCTGCTGGGTGCTGCGCCAGCCTGCCCGGCCACCCGTTTGCAGCGGCCGGGGCTCCTGCCGAGCACTGGCCCGTTCCGGGTCTGCCGCTATGCCTGCCCTGCCCCGCCTGCCAGCTCCTCTGCCTGTGGCACTTGTTCAGTGCCACTTGCCATGTTATCATCTGGTCACTCAAACCTCATGAGACCCTTCCGCAGTGCTCCATTATCTGGGGTTTTTTAAATAACGATTACCTTTAGACATTATGTGTAACGTGCAAACATCGACACCTTACTCTTCATCCTCTTTTCCAAACGCATGGGATTGTCTGCTCGCCCATCCATAGGTAACTCCATGGTAACATCCCTCCCAGTCTGGGGAAAAAAAAAAAAGTCAACAAAAGCTCTTAAGGAAACTATGTTATCAATCCACAAAGGGAGAGCTGTGTGCATTTCTTACAAACGAGAGCTGGGAGGGAGGTTACCATGGATTTGGGGAATTTAAGTACATTATTGGCTGAGTAACATCTTGAAGAAAGAATGTTAATAGGTTTGCAAGCCATGAATTCCTCATTTGAAAATCTGACTGACTTCTATTATATAATTTTCCAAATCCCCCTCCCATTCTGTTCTTTATCGGAGCTTCAAGAGGCTCATTTGCTCTGTGCAGAAGTTGGACTTGTCTGTACCTTGCTGGCTTTAAGCTTCTGCAAAAATTGGGAGTCACATTTCCTGCCTCCCGTTCGTGTGACATCAATGCTCAACTCAGCAGCAGAGTATCTGGCTGTGCTGGTAGCTCAGCAGCTCCATGCTGCTCTTCTTCCAGAGCCCTGAGGGAAATCCTGCCTGATCCTGGCAATCTCCTGCTCTTCATTTCATCAGTGTTTTCCAAAAACCTCCTTTGACATTTGTCTTGGAGAGAATTCTTCAGATTTACCTGCCATAGAAAAGGGCACAGGATGTGAATTTTCCAGCATCCTCCATGGCAGGTACTGATGTAAATAAATTAATGTTGGTTTCGTGCAGTGCCCTTATCTCAGAGCTTTTTTTTGCAGCCACAGAAACCCAGCAAGACAGCAAAGAACCAACTGTGTTCTTTTGAATGCTATTAGTGTAGTCTTCATTACATAGAATCATAGAATCAACCAGGTTGGAAGAGACCTCCAAGATCATGCAGTCCAACCTGGCACCCAGCCCTAGCCAATCAACCAGACCATGGCACTAAGTGCCCCATCCAGGCTTTGCTTGAACACCTCCAGGCACGGTGACTCCCCCACCTCCCTGGGCAGCCCATTCCAATGCCAATCACTCTCTCTGCCAACAACTTCCTCCTGACATACAGTTTAAACCTCCCCCGGCACATCTTGAGACTGAGTCCCCTTCTTCTGTTGCTGCTTGCCTGGCAGAAGAGACCAACCCCCATCTGGCTACAACCTCCTTTCAGGTAGCTGCAGACAGCAATGAGGTCTGCCCTGAGCCTCCTCTTCTGCAGACTGCACACCCCCAGCTCCCTCAGCCTCTCCTCACAGGGCTGTGCTCCAGGCCTCTCCCCAGCCTTGCTGCCCTTCTCTGGACACCTTCCAGCACCTCAGCATCTCTCTTGAATTGAGGACACGTTTTTATGCTTTCAGTATGTCCCACCTTAAAACTTGTCTTGTCCTAGAGGTCTACATTCACCTCACCCAAATTTAAGTCCTTGTTTGCCTTGTTTGAAGACACTGTGCACTTCCTGCTTGTTGGCCTTCAACTGTCCCCTTCACATGGCTGTTTTAAACATGGTAGCACAAACAATTCTGGCCCTTTGCAGATACATCTATGAACAGAACTTTAATACAAAACACATTTTGTAGAATGGAGGTTGTGGAGAAGACACAGCAAAGCTCAAATGGTTTTCTAGTTTGTGATATCCTATATTCCATAAAAAGCCCTGTGCCTCTCTCTGCCTGACTGTACATGAGGACATCCCTCACCAAACCTAAGCTGTTCCTTGCAGAGTGTTGAGATGTGTTTGTTTGCACCCATCTGCTTATATACACCTGTTGCTTTTTCGTTCTTTCAGTTGGGATGCTGGCATAAAGCTTGCTCAAAAGCAGGAGCTAAGTGCCTCAACAGCAACACTTGCTGCCCTTCCACCCTTCTGCTCTGTGCTGGATTGGCCTCATTAATTAGCTGCTTTACTGCCCTCTTCCCAGGGCCTCTCGCTGTCCATGATGCCAAGATGAGATTGCTGAGGGCAATATTGGAGGACTCTCAAATGAGACTGCTGGGGCTTTTGGTGGTCAGAAAGAACACCAGAATGGAGACCAAAATGACAAAGTGCACCACAGACCTCATGGAAAGCAAGAAGCAAACATCAGGGGGACTCTTGTTCTCCAAAGAAGCTGCAGACCAGCAGGCATGGCTATCCCAGTGGTGGAGGCTTGGGTAGAGGAAAATGACACCAGCACATGGCAGAGGCGTCACAGGGCCAGTGTGCACAGCCACACCAATGCTGCTGGTGCCACCAACTGCAGCTGTAAGAACACCTGCCTTGGTATACAACCCTCACTGCTCCAGGAGCAACACACAGGAGGGATCAGATGAGGACAGAAGGTGGGGAGCACAAGTGTCACACTTGTGTAAGTGGGACAGGTGAAAGAGGCATCTGTGCATATCTAGGTTTTCTCTCTTCTGGAAGAGAAGCAGAGCAGTCCCCTCCTACTCTGTCCCTCGCTCCAAGCCAGAGAGAGTAGGAGAAATCACGACTACCTGATGGCTGTTTGGCAGTTGTCATGAAACAAGCCTGGCAGTTGTCAAGCCAGATCCTTGTCGCCTGGTTATAGCTGCACTGTCATGACATGGCAGGACTCTGGCACTCGTTGGAGCCTCAACCCTACCTGCTCACAAGGACGAAGAGTCCTCAGGCTTCAGATCAAGTAAGGAGCTTCTTCCCCAGGCAGAAACAAAGTCAGCCAGGCACAAGCCCTTTGGCGGGATTTGAGGACCGGTGTGGAAGACCAGCAGCACTGGGAGCTGCGGCAGGGAGGCAGCATCAGCTCCTGCCTCAGTGGGAATGTCAGAGCGTCGTTGGGGTGAGGGCTGAGAGTCCCTCCTGCTGGGTGTTGAAGGAAGGCTGTTGCCGAGTTAACATCCCATTAAGCCAAGAAAAAACAAAATGAGCTTGCAGAGCCCGGTGGGGCGGGAAGCAAACAGCTCTATCAGCACTCGAGGGTGAGCAGTTTATATAAGCAACAGGCTCACCAGCTGAGAGGAGAGCAGGAGCACAGGGGAGTAGGGCTAGGAACAGGGAGACCTCTTCTGAAGGGTTTGTCACCGGTGGGCAGGACCTGCTAACACCTGCCGTTATTTCAGGGGACTATGGCAATGCTCCTTTGCACAGGATGCCAAGGAGAGTGGCAAACCCCAAACAGCCCAGAATGTGCAACTTCAAAACCACAGCTGTGAGGAGGCTTTTCCCTTTTCCTTCATTCTGCCTAGGGTCACCAACTGGCAGCAAGGACATGAGGCTTTCATGCCACCTGCTGCCCAGCTGTCACAGCCAAGGAACCTGGGACATGCCTAGAGTTAAGCTGAAAGGACCCTCAGAGCAGACACAAGCACTCTGAACAAAACCAGGAGTCTCCAGGGTCACACAGCGGCTCCTGAAGAGTCCTAAGGACATCTGGTAGCAACATCTGCCCCGCTCACAGGAGTGAGATGCCCAACCCAGCTCTGGGGAGAAAGTCCAACAGCAGCTGGGTCATAAGATCTTTGACCTCCAGGTCTTCAGTGGTCTTCAGCCATATTTCACAGTATCATCAGGGTTGGAAGAGACCTCACAGATCATCAAGTCCAACCTTTTACCACAGAGCTCAAGGCTAGACCATGGCACCAAGTGCCACGTCCAATCCTGCCTTGAACAGCTCCAGGGACGGTGACTCCACCACCTCCCTGGGCAGCCCATTCCAGTAGCCGTATTTGATGGTCCTTAGGAGAGGAACTTTCTTGAATCTCGTTCAAACTTCTGAATTCTTCTTTCCTAATAGGGTCATTGGTTAGCTCATCACTTTGCCAGGAACTTGATTATATCACCTAGCTCCTGCTGGTTTTGAAGGACTCTTTGTTAGTGCAGAAAGAGGAGCTTCAGTGATAAGGCTGTGGTTAAACAGCTGAGATGGCACTGGCTGCCCTAGCTAATTAAGTCTGTAACTGTCTTTCCTGTAAGTGTTTTCCAACACCCCTGTGGCTGCCTTTGCAGAGAGCTATACCTCCAGCTAGATCTCCACACTGCTGGCCTCGTCCCACACTTTCCTACTGCATTGGTCACCTGTAATGGGATCAAGAGGGGTCAAATCACTTCGGTCCCTGCTGAGGCTGGGGAGGCCATGTGCAGCAGGGAGGTGCCATGGGGGTACTACAGTGGGGTATCAGAAGCACCCTGGGGCACAAACAGGCTGAGCTCGCCTGGGGATGCTTAGGCTGGGCACCAGGGTACCTATTTATAATGCCCATTAACAGCTGCCACTTGCCAGCCACCAGGCTCCTGCAGCACTGGCAGGCTCTCCCCTCCAGGGATGGGGAGATAATGTAGTTACCTTCTAGCCAGGGTAAATCAGGGGTACAGAGAGGATTTGGGCTTCTTACACCTAATACTGCCAGATTCATCCAACATGCCCAAAACCAGGACACCTCCTTGGAAACCTCTGGGTGCTGAGCAGTGCCAGTGAGGGGGGAAATAAAAGAGAGACAATTCAGTCTATTTACTGAAGTACCTAAATTAGGAGGTGGGAGTCTAATTTTAGGTACCTGGCATTGCCCTTCAGAGTGACGAATTAAGCACTTCAAGTGCTTGGGTGTGCATTGCTCCTTTCCTAATGTTGTGGGAGAGTGCCTTTGTCCTTGGGCTCGGGGCAGCACCCCACTGAGATCAGCCCTCACTGCTAAGCTGGCCCATTGCAGAGCCACTGGTGCTGCTAAGACATGCTCCAGGGACCTCATAAAACCTAGCCAGTGACTTTATGGCTCTCTTGAGACTGAGCCCAGCTGTGACTCAGCAGCAGAGGAAGCTGAAGGCTATAACCACCGGGTGCTGGCAGCAGCGTCCCTCCAGCAAGCAGCTCGCTGGGGCTGGAGACACCTTCAGCTGAGCCACATCACCGTGCCTGAAGCAGAGCCAGGTGTGCCTCATTAATGCTAATGAATTGAGTCTCCCAGCACCCAGTGAGGAGAGGAAAGCTGCATTGCTTTCCTCTTGCACCCAGGATGAAGCTGAGGTACTGAGGTCAGGAGTAGAGATAGTGGGAGCAGAGACCTCCACCACCTCCTGCATCCCAGCTGGGGACAGCTGCTGCTCTGGCTCTGTGTCACATGTGGCAGGACAGACCTTTCCTGTGTTTTACCTTGCTTCTTGATCCCTGGGAAGCAGATTTACTGCCCATAACCCAGACATGCCAGACCTTTGCTGTTGGAGGGGACCTTCACCCTACCCTGTCCCACAGGAGGACTCCAGGGACAACCACGCCTACCCTAGGCAGTATGAGATGCTGGAAGCCATCTCTGGCTCGGCAGAAAGGTAAATGGAGAGCAAAGTGCCATGCTGGCAAATTGCTGTATGGCAATTGCCCCTTGGAGGATGCCTTCTCTGCAGCTCTGCCAGCTTGCTGCTCTCCTTCAAGACTTCCCAATCATCATAATAGAATGAAAACTTATTTACTGCCTTCATCCTGGCTCTCTAAAGTGGCCACAGGCACACAGCAGACCTCTTTCTTCTGTACTAATGAGAGTACCTTAGTGGCTTTTCTGCCACAGCACAAATCAACCCCAAATTGAACACAGGTGCTGGGGGAAGGCTGTAGGTGGTGTCCAGGGCAGAGCTGGGGAAGGGGAGTGCAGGAGTGGCCGTGGGTCTGGCAAAGGCACAGGAAGCTAGTCAGGGTGGCCACAGGCTTCAGCTGCTGCTGGGGAACGATGGCATATCCATCCATGCTTCAAATGGTCTCCATGGTTGAGCTGGGACTGAAGGGCAACAACTGGCTGGCACTAGAAGGAGTGGGGGACACTGCCTCAAGCTGAGCAGGATGAGCAAGGAGAGACATCCTTTGCTGTGCTGGGATGTAGATGTCTAGGTGCTCAGATGTGTGTGCATGTGTGCTCCTGACTTTGGATGCCTTTGCCCTTGTGGTGAACGCTGATGCTCCTGAGTAGCTCTGACATAGCCACTGGCAGCAGGACCTGATAGCTTGGCTCCTGCACCCCTGGAGCATCCTGCTGAGAAGGTCCTGTGTAAATGTCCAGGGTGCCATCTCCCTTCAGAAGCCATACCATGCTGCTGTCAGCTTTAAAAGGCAAAACGAGTGAAAATGAGGTTTTGGCTGTGCAGCACCCTCCCAAGCTGCATGAGAAGTGCTTTCACTATAGCTGAGGATTCAGTGCAAAGTGAGTACTGAAGGTCAAAGGCTCTTGTAGCATAAAAACAGATATTATCTGAAAGCAAGGCCTGGTTCATACTGACAGAGGTGGCTGTTTATTTAGGAAAGCTTAAAACCCCAGAAACTTCTTGCTCCTGTATCATCTCATGGGGTTATAAGTCCTGCTTCCTGTCCAAGAAAAGTAACACATTTGCACCACCATCTCTCTAGGGTTGGTGTCTAACCTACCACCAATCCACAACCTGAGGAAGTGTGGTGGTGACATCAAACATGATTCAGCCAGGCTTTGGCTCTCATGCAGCACGGAAGGGCACAGGAGCCAGCATGGTCCAGCTCCCAATGTGGGCAGCATCACTGAAACCCTGGCAACCAACTTCTCCCCAAGTGAAAGCAGAGGCTGCCTGTGGCCTTCCTTATTTTAATCTGTGTTGCAATGAATTAAACATGTTTTAATATCTAAAAAAAAAAATGAAAGAGCAGGGATCAGAAGTAATAAATCCTCCCCACTTGTTTCTGGTATTAAGCTGCTGTGTGCCCAGGGCAAGTGTGATAATTAGAGTCCTGTGGTGATTCATTTGGAGGAAGGAACTGAAGGCATTCAGATATTGGTGTCAAGGGTTAGGGCTGGGTCAGCCATTAAATGAGTGACAGACACCTTCTATTAACTGCTCTTCCTTCCCAAAGGGGAAAGGAAAGGGAATGAGGGACTTAGGAATTAGAAAACTAAAAGTATTTTAATGAAAATAATAATGATAAAATGGAAGTTATGCAAAGAGATACAAACCCAGTACTGAACCCAGCTCCCCTGAAGGCAAGTAGTCACCATGACCACTGATGCTGTGGCAGAAGTCCCAGGCTGGATTCGGTGGCAGGTGGGAAGCAGATTCCAGGAACTCAGGGCTGAGGGTTGAAGGCAGAATGGGCAGTTCTGCTCAGATGCTGGCTGCTGAAGAAGAGAAAGAGAGCTTGACCCTTGTGATCACTCATTTAGAGAGGACTTCTCTTGCTGCAAAAATATGAGTGCAAGATTCCGTCTCCAACTGCTCCAGCCTAACAGCAGCAGGGCTGTGGAGCGTGCTGGGGATTCCTTGGGGGGCAGGGGAGATTTTGGGCAGGCAGCTGAAAACCCACAGATTCCCCAGCAGCTGCACAAGGCTGTGGGCTTGAGAATGTATGAAGCAAGAAGGGACCTTCAGCTAGACTTGCAAATATCTGGAAGTTTCATGGCAGTCATTCCATGGCTCAGGGGCTGCCACATCCCTTGGCAGCATAAAACCATGTGAGAGGCTTTGCAGATGCCTTTGAACTTTCCCCAGGAGGGACAATCCCCTCTGGAAATTCGCCCTGCACATGTGCAGACTTAAGACACTTTATCTTTTTCCTTAGTCCAAGTAGTTATCCATGGATGCCTCAGGTATGTGGATCACAAACTCGAGTCCTTGCCCTGAAGAAAGTGGAGACTTTTTCCTCCTCTAAATATGGGGGAAAGGGTGGTGTCAGTAGCTACTGTGTGAAAGCACAGGGTCCATCAGTCCACACAGTGGCGCTTGCAGGAAGCATGCAGCTGGCACAACTGCAGGTCCCAAGCAGGGGTGTATCTGTGCACTAATGCCACTAATAAGAGGTCCTGAAAGTTAAGGGGATCCCACACCTCATGCTTCAAGGCTTGTGGCAGTCTCTACAGCATAGAGGTAAAGACCAGAGTGTGAGTCTCTGGAGCACAGAGGCTGCCAAAGTGGCTTTGCCCTGCCAAAGCGTGCAGTGAGGTTCCAACACCGCTCCTGCAAAGCAGGGACCCTGTGCCCAACCCCGTGCTGCAGCTTTGTCTTTTCCTGCAGCAGCTCTGCTCTGCAGCATACTCATTCAGCCAGCTTTATAAAGCCCGGAGCTGGCACAGGCTGTTCCTGCCCCGGAGGCATCAGCACAGGGCTCCTGATGTCCCAGCCTCACTGGCACGAAGCTCTGCCAGTTCTCACTGCCTTACTGCCTTTGGCTACTGGAATGGGCTGCCCAGGGAGGTGGTGGAGTCACCGTCCCTGGAGCTGTTCAAGGCAGGATTGGACGTGGCACTTGGTGCCATGGTCTAGCCTTGAGCTCTGTGGTAATCGGTTGGACTTGATGATCTGTGAGGTCTCTTCCAACCTTGGTGATACTGTGAGACTGTGTGATACTCTGCATCTCATGGTGTTTGTTCATTCATACATCAGCCTCCAAAATCACAGAACTGCCCAAGGAACTGAATTTCTGATGTGTTCTTTAAGGATTAAATGTCAAGATCTCATTAATATCCCCGGGAGGCTTAGGGAATACACATCTAGAAGCAGAGGACAACAGCTTGTGTTTAAAAATTAATGGAGCTGGGGTTTTGTTGGTCCTGCTATATTTAAAAGTCTGATTCTTGAAGGACCAATGCTTGCCCCAAAAGCATTCCCTGCTTGGTGTTGGTGCTGGCACATGGTGTGAACCCTGACAGGGGCACAGAACAGGTGCCTCACTGCCAGCAGCAAAGGCACGAGCTGCATTAAGCACTGAGGGGAGCAAACCTTTCCCAGGGAAGGACTGGGTGAAGGTTACAACTTTCCCTGGCATGGCACTGAGGATAATAACCTGGCAATCATTCCTGCCAAGGGCAGATCACTGCAAAGCTTCATGGGGAAAAGCAAACTTTAGTCCAAACGTTCTGCAGTCCCCTTGGTACCCTGTGCAGGGCAGCCAAAGCAACCCAGCATTTTGGGAAGGGGGAAGTCCACTCCTGAACCACATTGCTAGGTCACCTAGAGCTGGATGATGCCAGGTCCTAAATTAACTCAAAACAAAGGGATTTTCCCCTTCCTTAAAGCAGTGGCAGCCATAAAAAAGGTCCAGAGAATCTTGACTTTTTGGGTAGTGTCTGCACAGCTTCCCCATGGCTTGACTGCTGCTCAGAGAAGGGAAAAATCTTTCCCTGCTTGAGGATGGAGCCGTGAGAAACCTTCCATTTCCAGTAGGAAAGACCTACATTTCTTCCAGATTTAAAAATTCCCAATAATTCCTATGACTCCAGGAGCTGGGACTTACTTCAGCCAGCTGATATCACAGGACTGATGCTTTCAGGGCTGGCAAAGGTGTGCATAGCACTTAAATGCCTTGCCATTAAATCACAGTCTCCTTCAGCTTGTCTTGGTAGATCCAGGGCACTTGGCACTGCTAGGAGCCCAAAGCAGAGCACTGCAGCAGCACAGGGAAAGAAGAGGAATACATTATTTTTCCTCCTTTGCAGAGATGGGCTGAAAACAGTGAGAACAACCTACTGCATTGAACTCCCCATCCGACACTTCAAATGCTTGCCATCAAAACAGAAACTCCTCTGAGACCTTACAAAAATATTTGGGTTGGCTTTGTCTTTCCAGCACGGATGAGGTGAGGCCCTGGGCTGAGCACAGATGACCCGAGGGTGGCATGGAGAGTGCTAGGCTGCTGCTGTGTTTGGCTGGGGCACCCCTCAGTGCCTGTTATTTGACATGCTGACATGGATGATGTTCCCTTTGAATTGCTCCTCTTTCTGCCTTCTTCTCCCCAGGGTATTTGACTGGACTTTGTAATAAAGCTGGAGGTGAGTGGAGGGGAAAAAGTTCTTTGAGTTTATTGTGAATGAGCAGAATCTTATCATCAGCCTGCTTCCTTTTGAGATTTACCCTGTAATCTTATTCACAAGCTGAATACCAAGTGCTGAAGTAATCAGTAAGTGATCGATAACTGCGAGGCTCCTTCGTGATCTGCAACCATTTAACAGACAATCTGTTCACGTGCATGCAGACATGGAAGCTGCTTTATGGGTGGAAATGTGCTGTTCTGAGAGCCCAGTATGGTCCCCTCCATGCAGACCACACCAAGGGTCTGACTAGCCCCAGTCCTCTTCCCAAGTCCTCCTCCCTGAACCACCGTCCTTGCCATGAATCATAGAATCATAGAATGGTTTAGGTTGGAAGGGACCTCAAGGATCATCCAGCTCCAACCCCCCGCCATAGGCAGGGACACCTCCTACTAGAGCAGGCGGTGAACTGAATCCTCATCTCAAGCTGTGGTTTGGGGGTGGCATGCAGTCAGACCTTCCCTGGAGAGCATCTCTTTTCCCTTGGGAAAGGTGGGATCAGTCATTGGATTTGTGGAAAGCTTGGGCTGTGTGTTGGGAAAGGCTCCAGCCCCTGCCTGCTGCTAATTACCAGGTCTGGTCTCCCCCCGAGACTGCTAATCGCCTTGTTCCATCCTGCTCTGTCTCTCAGACTCAGCTTTGCCTTTCATTTACCTGAGAGCACTGACAGCCCTGGGGCACTTTTAATTAAAAATAAATAAATCTAATTTTAAAGGAGGGCAGCAGGATGTCATCATTTCATTAATATGTAGGCTAGGCCTGGCAAAAATCAAGTGACTACAGTTGGATGTTACCTTTCATGCGGCCACCCCATGCCTGCCCAACCTGCCTGCTGACCCCTCCTCGGTCTCCCAGGCTGGTTGGGAGAGAGCTGGGACAGTGCCTGCTGGGTCCCAGCCTGTTGCTGCCTCCCTCTCGCTGCTGCCTCCTTACTCAGCAGTCGCATCGCCCCAACTCATCCATCATCCCAGATTAGCCATTAGCAAAGCCACTCATTTGCAGGGCTGCAGCTCCAATGAATTGTGTTAGTGTTCCAGCAGCCGCAACGAATGGCCTGACACAGAAACCATTTTGGATCAGAGGGAGAAAGCAATCAATTCTTTTTGTTCCCCTGCCTTCTGTCAGCACTCAGGCATGCAGGGCTGGAGCACTCTCTGCCTTAATGCCATTTGGAGACCTTGGTTAAGACAACAGTGTGTTTTGTTTTGCTCTATGCATGGCAAGCAGCAAAAGGGTGTTGTTATAAACTCCCATGGTGGGATAGGATGCCACTCGCTGCTGCCAGTCCCTGTGCCCCTCCTGAATCACACGAAGTTCCTCCTGCTCCTCCACAGCTGACTCCTGCCGCAGGGAGTACTGCAGGTGGTCCAGTCCCTCAGGTAATCAAGTGAAAGGACAGCAACTAAAGGAGAAACCTAATTGGAGTGCCCTGTCTCTCAATTCACCCACCTGAGGCCATCGAGTTCCCAGCACCAGTGTGTGCCTCTTGCTTGCTTTCCCTGTCTCATGTGTAGCTATAGCAGCAGTAATTGGATGAGGGCTTGCTGCCCTCTCACTGGCATCTTCAGCCTGTGTGCAGCACACTCAGGCAGACAGAATGGCATGGTGCCCTCTGCAGACCCAGGTGGCCGTGCTGGGCAGTTGACTGTAGAGCACCTTCTGGGCACATGCTCTCCTGCTGCAGCCAAAACACTCCTGCCTGGGAAATGGTTGTGAAATGGCTTCAGCTACCCCTCGGCTCCAGCAGGATGCAGCCCGGCTTGGCTTGCCGATGGGACGAGAGTCTTCTCTGCTAGATGCAGGTCACACAGGATCAAAAGAGCAACCAGGGGTGGTGGTGCCATGCCTGTTTCTAAGGCATTGTGTCTCCAAACAATCCCTTAGATGGCCATCCCAAAGCTGTGGTCATTGGGAAGGAATGACCAGGGAGGACAACTTCCCTGCCCACTGCACAGCTCCTGCAGTGCCGTGAGGGCACAGCTCTTAGCGGCTGAGCCAGCGTTCACAGAAGAGAGCATGCTGTAGCAGCTTCTGTTCCTGAGGTTGTGTGTGAAGAAAAACAACAAGCTGGGACACGCCAGGGCTGCCATGGCTCCCTTCTGCTGGTGTTGAATCCAAGAAGTAACAAATTCAGGGAAAACAATCCCACTCCTGGTTTACAGCCCTCATTTTCGGAAGTCTCCAGCCCTTTGGAGTCCTGAGCAGACACTTCCTCCCTTCGCTGAGCTCTGCCTTTCACCTCCCATGAGAGATAAATGCAGAGCTCATCTCACACTCAGATAGTAAAGCGGGGGGCTCTCAGCTCTTTCCTCCTCAGCTCAGTGGCTCCATGTGCCTTAATGACTTCGTGTGTGCTTGGAAGATTCTTTTCACTCTGCAGTGATGAATAAAACAAAGGAAGTGTCATCACCCAGCTCAACAGCAAGGCAAATGCTGTGGGACTTGATGTTCTTGAGATCAGCTGCAACAGCAAGCCCAGAGGATAGCTTTCAAATCCTCCTGGATGACTGCAGGGCTTTTCTCCAGGCAGCTGTGGAGAGGCAGGCTGCATGGAAGGTATCAGCTGAAGTGAAACTCTAATCTACAAGAAAAGTGATGGCAATTGCTTTCACTGTTTGGGAGCAAGGACCTGTTCACTGGAAGGTGGACAACCTGCCCCAGCAAAGCCAGTAATTAAAGGTAATTGTAACCCAAAGCAGTTACAGCAGTAATAAAGCAATGAATGGAGATTACTGCTGCAGTGGGTCGACCTTGGCTGGACACCAGGTGCCCACCAAGCCTCTTTATCACTCCTGCGCTCAGCAGCACAGAGAGGGAGAAAATAAAATGGAAAAAACCCAACCCTTGTAGTTCAAGATAAAGGCAGCTTAATAAAGCAATAGCAAAGGCCATGTGCAGAAGCAAAGGGAAAGAAGAGATTTATTCTCTATTTCCCATCAGCAGGCTGTGTCCATCCACTTCCCGGGCAGCAAGTTGCAGTAGGCATAGCAGTTGCTCCAGAAGACAGATGCTGGAATAACAAATGCTCTCTCCTCCTCCTCCTTCCTCAGCTGCTATCGCTGAGCAGATGTTACAGGGTATGGAAGCTCCATTTGGTCAGTTTGGGCCAGCTCTCTGGGCTCTGGCCCCTCTCAAGATCTTTGCTCACACTGAGTAAAGGGAGGAAACATGGGAGAGACAACCTTGATGCTGTGGGAGCACTGCTCAGCAGCAGCCAAACGCTGGCGTTGTGAACACCTTTCCAGCTACCAATAGGAGCACAGCACTAGAGGCACTGCCAGGGAGAAAGTTAACTCCATCACAGCCAGAGCCAGTGCAGGCCTATGCTGCAACTATGAAGCCAGCACTCTGCAGAGGCCAGCACCCAAGGAAGTTTGCACTGAGAGTGCTAACTGGAGAGGGAGACTCCTCTCCAGCACTGCTTCTGGGGTGGTGAACCAGCCTGAGGAGCAGCTCCATGGGAGGAGGGGAGAAATGCAGATGCTGCAGATGGAAATCCAATGCTGGCATTCAACACCACGGGCATTTTTTTCCCAAGTGCCACCCAGAGAAAGCCTTTTCTTGCCCAAAAGGGTGAAAAGGGTTCACATTGGTGCCAGCTGATCAGCACAACAGCCTCCTAAGGGTCTGTAGCCATCCTGAGGGCCTCACCACTAGTCTTGGCATCCCCAAATGAATAGCAACATCCAGCCTGCTGGCCAAGAGAGAAAACACTTCATAAAGACAATCTTCTTTGCTCTCACAGGGTCCAGACTATGCTGCAGTATTTACATGAGGTAAGCTGAGGACATTTAAGCAGCAGCAGGAGGCCCTGTGAAGAGAATGGAAGGAATCATCTACAGTGATGGAGAGAAGAGACAGCACCTGCCCAGGTAAGGAAAGCTCTGACAAGCAGTGAGCCACAGCCCTAGTTAGATGTTGGCAGCACAGGGAGTGCTGTGCATGTGTCACATGCAGCAGTGGGAATCCCATGGTTTGATGCAAGTGGAGCACATCCACCCACAATGTTAGAGTCCTTCAAAGGTCATCTTCCACCTCATTTGCAGGTCCTAAGGTACTTGAATGAGGAGGATTGTCCCTTGCAGCTCCATTTCAGGATGTCTGCTGCTCTTTACTTGAAAGCCAGTCAGCTTTGACTCAGGGAGAGCTTCTTCATGTAGGGTGAGAAACATGGCATCAGTTGGAGTAGGCATGCATCCCCAGGCTTGCAGAACCTTGGTTCTCACAAAACTGAGGTCTCTAGACCTCTGCTAGCACTGTTCTGAAAAAGGTAGAGCAGTGTTGTCCCTGCTTCATAGCTGGGGAAAATGGAAGCATAGAACAGCTCCAAGATAACAAAAAAACCCAAACCTCAAACCTTCAAAGTGAGATCAAAGGAGAGTCATTAGAGCAGCAAAGCACAAAACAGAAAGGCAGGGATGCTCCTGGTGGGTACCAACTGCCCACAGCTCCAGCGAGGCTGTGGTGTGCAAGGGATCTGACTGCACTGATAGAGGTCCTGCACTGCACCTCCAGCAGTGGCTGTGACCTGTTGACAAGCAGAGCCTGGGGGAAAGGAGCCAGTAGGAACTCTGTTGGGGCTTATGTGGTGTGCCTAGCTCCAACCTCACCCATCACAGGCAAGCAGCAACCTGCCACCACCAACTTTTTCTTGCCCCAGTTCACCTCCCCTCCCTGGGCTCTCCAAGTGAGGGAGCCTTAGTGGTTTGACTACACAGGACGTTAGGTTGCTGCCTTGGAGAGCAGGAATGACTGCTAATTCTTGGCCCATGTGGGTTTTTTAACACAATCAGCACCTCAGCTACTCCCATCCCCAGGTATACCAGGGGCCTGGGACAATTTGAAAGCCAGGACAGAGACCATGAAGCCTGGATAGTAGGTAGATACTTCTGTAGTCATCTGGATACCCTTGAACATTTGAAACTGCCTTGTGAGTGGGGCTGGGGTCTTAGACTGTGTAAGCAGATTGCCCAGAGGAAGCTCACAGACAGGGAAGGAGCTGGAGGCAGACAGAGCAAATCCCAGATGTATGCTTTAGTCTCAAGCTTCCCTCCCAGCCTGTGGGGCTTTGCAGCCTTCTTCCCTACATTCTCAGCCACAGTTTGCCTCCTCTCCCTTCCCTGCATGAAACCTGTGCCCTGACATTAGCAAACCTAAGCAGCTGTCCAGCTAAAGTAAGAAAGATTGATTTGACTCCAAATGCTGCCAAATGCACAAAGCCAACACACTGGGAAAAATGGGGCAGGCAATTTTGTCTGCTCTCTTTGAGCAGCAGTGCCATTAGGTGTTATTTGATACAGGAGCCAGTATTTCCAAAGTGAGGGGCAGTTATTTAAACTGGTGTCCATCTGGAAATGCTTCACACTAAGAGTGCTGGAGAACAGCTTCTGACTCAGGATTGTCCTTATTGAGGGCCTCATGCTTTTCTTGGTGACTTTACCCTAGTTCAGGCTTCCCATCTAAAGAACAGCTCAGGCAAGGTTCCCAAAAGCAGCATTGTCCTGACTCCTCTCTGCCATCCCACAACCATCAGCTGGATCAGCACTAAAAGTCTGTGCAGAAAGCTTTTGCAGACCTTGTGCTTCCAGCCAGGAGGGGAAG
>WAAF01015167.1:9215-37534 GCA_013400475.1 Tricholaema leucomelas
TTGGGGTTGTTGTGGTCAAAGTGCAGAACCCTGCACTTGGCCTTGTTAAATCTCATCCCATTGGCCTCTGCCCACCCATCCAGCCTGTCCAGGTCCCTCTGCAGGGCTCTCCTACCTTCCAACAGATCAACACCTGCCCCTAGCTTGGTGTCATCTGCAAACTTAATGATGCTGGACTCAATCCCCTCGTCCAGATCATCAATAAAGATGTTGAACAGGACTGGGTCCAGCACTGATCCCTGGGGATCTCCACTAGTGACAGCTGCCAACTGGATGTGGCACCATTGACCACCACTCTCTGGGCTCGGCCTTCCAGCCAGTTCCTGACCCAGCACAGAGTGAATTTGTCCACGCCACAAGCTGCCAGTTTAGCCAGGAGCTTGTTGTGGCACAAGAGCAGCAGCCAATAACCAGGAGAGCAATTAAATACACATACAAAATGTTATTTCTTCCCTGTATATTCTGACTGCATCCAGTGCAAGACAGAAATTAACAGCCCTTAATGGATTTTTCTTTCATTAATTTCTTTTTATTATTATTTCTTGTATTTATTTTATTAACCAACATAAATTGTTGGCATTTACAGCAGCATGGAGCTGTGACTTGCAGTTTAACTAGGGGCTACATAAAGATGCATTTACTTCTCTTCTGTTAGTAAATTATATGTCTACATGTTAAAATGATGCCCTCTAGCTCTCACATTAAAAGAAACAGCAAATTATCTTTTCTTCTTCTGCTTTACTATTAATAAGCAAATATTGGATTAATAAAATTGCATCATCATTATTTTTGGTCTTGTTCTCTATCACTCTCCAAATAATTATTAACCTTTTGCAGTCCGCGTATTCAAGAGGTAAGATATGCTTGAACTCCCTTACTACTTGACCCATTAAGCTGTCTTTCCAATACTTAATCCTACATGTACTGCTGTTTGTATTTCAGAATACCACATGGAAATACTTAACCTAGCAGTTTAATACCTCTCATTCTAGTTAATCCTCCTTCTTCTGCCACTGGTATTCGCATGGACTATGACAATCCACACCTCAGCACTAACCTCTAATGGCCTATCTACAGGCAGGGGTACATGGCTCTGACTTCCAGCAGGTAAGGCAATACAGGTTTTCCTTGCTATCAGGAAAAAAGTCATCTTGATAATAGCCAATAAATACTTGTATTTAATCCAATAACCTAAGTGAGGTTAGACTCAGTGTCCCAGACTTCTGTTTCAGAAGCGAGCATCTTCTGTGCAAAAGGATGTATAACCACCAAGTGATGAGAGGAATCATCTTCTTCACCAGCTGTATGAGCCAAAACTTTCTCCCACCTCAGCAGCAACAAGAAATACAGGCATATCTCTGGCTTTCCCCAGAAGACAGTGCAGCAGCACCTCCTAAACTCCCAGAGTGATTTTGTTTTGCTTGCTTAATTATGCTTGAAGCTGATGGCTTATGTTTCTGTATTTGACCTGTGAGTCTTCTCTTCACATGGAGTCATGTGAAGTCACAGACTTAGAGATATCAAGCTGTGTTCACACCACAGATTTTGAAGCCTCTGTACAGTTCTGTACCTCCCTTCTAAAACTCTTTTCTTTTTCCCCCAAACACTCCCACAGAATCATAGTACCACAGAACGTTAGGGGCTGAAAGATCATCTAGTTCAACCTCCCTGACAGAGCAGGATCACCCAGAATGGGTCACACATGCAGGCAGGTTTTGAATGTCTTCAGAGAAAGAGACTCCATAACTGTAGAGTTAACCCCCCTAGGGAAGTGGTCTTGACCCTGACGCCAGGTCCTCCTAATTCCTCCCCAGGGGTGGGTCCGAATCTTACTCCAGGTGTAGTGCTTAGCCCACTCCCACTTCCTGTCTAGCCCCCTATAAAAAAAGAGGAACCTTCTGTTTCATCCTCTTGCCCTGCCTCCCTGCCTCACAGGACCACCTTCCTGTTCCTGCTGCTCCCTTTTTTACCACTTATCACCCCCAAGATAACCTGCTCCATCAATTAATACCCAACCAAAGCAGTCTCCTGGCTCTCTTTCTTGATTTCATACCTGCTGGGATGCTCAGATTTTCAACTTGGAAGAAATGTTCCTTGAATATTAACCAACTACCTTGGGCCCTTTTACCTTCCAGTTCCTTGTCCCATGGGATTTCCCCTAGCAATTGCTTGAAATGCCAAAACTGGCCCTGCTGAAGTCCAGGGTTGCAATCCTGCGTAGCATTCTCTTCCTACCACACAAGATCCTGAACTCCAACATCTCATGGTAGCTATAGCCAAGGCTGTCCTCAGCCTTCGTACTGAGCAGTGAGCACTGTAATGCTGGAAACCCTTGACAGTGTAATTTGTCTGAATATAATAGGGATAATGAGTTTTCCATTAAACAGATGCTGTATCTCACAGAACAGTCCTATGAATCTCTTTTAAGAAAGAGAGCATTATGCTTCCACAGGAGTGTGAACAAGACCAATGTCAAAACATGCTGGTGTTAGAATTCCAGCCATTTTTACAGGTATCAACTGTCAGCATTTGGTCTATGATCTATCCTATGGTCTCAAAACAAGCAGTTACCTAAAGATGTTTTGAGCTAACTCCATTAAAAGACAGATTTTAGCAGCTTCAGAAACACTAAATATTCCTCCCCTGAAAAAAATTTCCATCTATTAAGCTGTCCCATCATTTTATCTGCTATTCCAACACTTGTTCAGACACTTCTTAGTTTGACTTGCAGCTGTTTCCAAGTCCAGCCAAGCCATTTAAGGTATGTACCAATTTAAATTTCACAAATAATTTGTCATCCAGTATAATCTATTGAAGTAAAAGGGAAAAGTAACAGACTAGAAGCAGCATATGAATACACCCATATTGTGCTGTTCTTCACTGGGGAAAGTGCTGTTACTTCACTACTGAAGTAAGCCAAACAGAATACAACAGCTGGCACACCAGATGACAAGAATACAAGTGCCCCCCACGTTTTGTTTTCTTGCTTTGTAAATTAAATTTTACTACAGAATAATTGTAGATGACAAGAGTATTAGAGCTCACATGGAAGGCCAACCACCACATCTACCATTCCCTAAAGGCTGTGCTATGCAGCAAGTGCTATTCAGCTTTCCTAAATGTGCTAGTTTGAGCCTAGCTGGCATGTTTTGGTGAGAAGAACTAGATGATAGGCTNAGGCAGGTTTTGAATGTCTTCAGAGAAAGAGACTCCATAACTGTAGAGTTAACCCCCCTAGGGAAGTGGTCTTGACCCTGACGCCAGGTCCTCCTAATTCCTCCCCAGGGGTGGGTCCGAATCTTACTCCAGGTGTAGTGCTTAGCCCACTCCCACTTCCTGTCTAGCCCCCTATAAAAAAAGAGGAACCTTCTGTTTCATCCTCTTGCCCTGCCTCCCTGCCTCACAGGACCACCTTCCTGTTCCTGCTGCTCCCTTTTTTACCACTTATCACCCCCAAGATAACCTGCTCCATCAATTAATACCCAACCAAAGCAGTCTCCTGGCTCTCTTTCTTGATTTCATACCTGCTGGGATGCTCAGATTTTCAACTTGGAAGAAATGTTCCTTGAATATTAACCAACTACCTTGGGCCCTTTTACCTTCCAGTTCCTTGTCCCATGGGATTTCCCCTAGCAATTGCTTGAAATGCCAAAACTGGCCCTGCTGAAGTCCAGGGTTGCAATCCTGCGTAGCATTCTCTTCCTACCACACAAGATCCTGAACTCCAACATCTCATGGTAGCTATAGCCAAGGCTGTCCTCAGCCTTCGTACTGAGCAGTGAGCACTGTAATGCTGGAAACCCTTGACAGTGTAATTTGTCTGAATATAATAGGGATAATGAGTTTTCCATTAAACAGATGCTGTATCTCACAGAACAGTCCTATGAATCTCTTTTAAGAAAGAGAGCATTATGCTTCCACAGGAGTGTGAACAAGACCAATGTCAAAACATGCTGGTGTTAGAATTCCAGCCATTTTTACAGGTATCAACTGTCAGCATTTGGTCTATGATCTATCCTATGGTCTCAAAACAAGCAGTTACCTAAAGATGTTTTGAGCTAACTCCATTAAAAGACAGATTTTAGCAGCTTCAGAAACACTAAATATTCCTCCCCTGAAAAAAATTTCCATCTATTAAGCTGTCCCATCATTTTATCTGCTATTCCAACACTTGTTCAGACACTTCTTAGTTTGACTTGCAGCTGTTTCCAAGTCCAGCCAAGCCATTTAAGGTATGTACCAATTTAAATTTCACAAATAATTTGTCATCCAGTATAATCTATTGAAGTAAAAGGGAAAAGTAACAGACTAGAAGCAGCATATGAATACACCCATATTGTGCTGTTCTTCACTGGGGAAAGTGCTGTTACTTCACTACTGAAGTAAGCCAAACAGAATACAACAGCTGGCACACCAGATGACAAGAATACAAGTGCCCCCCACGTTTTGTTTTCTTGCTTTGTAAATTAAATTTTANCCCTCCTGGGGACTCAGGTTTCTGGGAGGGGAATTGTGTTTGTATTACCTTTTTTTTACCTTGTATATTTCTGTCTCTAACTGTATATACTGTAAATATCTGCTTGTAAATTGTGCCAGCTGTAAATATAAGCTTCATTCAAAATTTTCAGAGCCCACTGAGTCTAGTCTGGGTAATTTCTAAAAGTGTGGGGGGGCGGGGGACACCCAAACCATCACACTAAATAAGATAAGACACACGTTATAAAAAAAAAATAAAAATCTCAGTAGCTCTTCCTGGAATTTAAGCTAAATTAAAACCCTGGTAAATTATTCCTATCAGGAAGCAAAGAAAACCATCTGTTCTTTTGCTTTGCAGGCCTTGTACTACACTTACATTTCAATGTCCTAACTAGTTGTTAGCCCTGCAAAGTGTTTGTCTGACAGTATGCCCTAAAAGCCTGGCTAATAACATAGTCCAACAGGAAATAACAATTCAAACTCACCTGAGTATTACGCATCTGAACACAAGCACTTCCTTCTAGCACTGGTCTACAGCAGTAGAAATGACAGCAGACACCTGGCTTTGTATTCACCCTAGAGATCAGCAGAAGCCTTTCCTTTCACTTCAGTGTGAGACACATCAACGACCTAATTGTGTTACTTTCAGATCAGCTTTACACATGCTCTTACCGTATCGTAGTCACTATGGGAATCTCCAAACATAGGGAATTCTTCAATATCTTCCTGGGTCATATATTCCACCTCTTCCTTTGCAATCTTTTCAAAAACTCGTCGATAGACTGTAAAGAATCCCTGAAATGAAAAAAAAAAAACAAACCAACAAAAAAACATAAACCCTTCTACTCAAGGCTCAGTAACATACGCACAAATACTCAGCTACAATACTGTATTTTGGAGAAATACTACAATTCTGTAACAGCAACTCAAAATCAGAGCAAGAGCCTTGTAAGCAAGACTCTCTTTAGTTCCCATTCTCTTTCATTCCTTCTATTTCTGTCTCTATCATGTAGTTTCTGTCACACACATCAAGGACCTGTACTCAAATCTAAACTAAAACAAAACAAGACATTTCAGCGTGCTGAATCATAGAATCATATCATTAACCAGGTTGGAAGAGACCTCCAACATCATCCAGTCCAACCTAGCACCCAGCCCTAGCCAGTCAACTAAACCACAGCACTAAGTGCCTCATCCAGTCTTCTCTTGAACACCTCCAGGGATGGCAACTCCACCACCTCCCTGGAGGTGTTCAAGAGAATGCCAATCACTCTCTGTCAAGAACTTCCTCCTAACACCCATCCCATACTTCCCCAGGCACAACTTGAGACTGTGTCCCCTTGTTCTACTGCTGGTTGCCTGGGAGAAGAGACCAACCCCCACCTGGCTACAACCTCCCTTCAGGTAGTTGTAGACAGCAATGAGGTCACCCCTGAGCCTCCTCTTCTCCAGGCTAAACACCCCCAGCTCCCTCAGCCTCTCCTCATAGGGTTTGTGTTCCAGGCCCCTCACCAGCTTTGTTGCCCTTCTCTGGACACCTTCAAGCACCTCAACATCTCCCCTGAATAGAGGGGCCCAGAACTGGACACAGTACTGAAGATGGTGGTAACTCTCTGGTTGCAGAGGATGAAGTTTTGAGGAAGTCCCAAACAACTAAGTTGTTACCAACTTACTCCTAGTATAGTAATATAAAGACAGGTAAGAATTTTCTCCAGCAGTTTTTTTTCTAATCATACAGAGTTTTTAAAGTTATGATGAGAATCTTAAAAATCCAACAGGCAGTTCAATTATAGGAAGCAAACTTTCCCCAGGGACTGTTGTTTTATTGCCTCATTTTTTTTTCAGTTTGAAGCATTCTAGCTGGTTACAGATACTTCAAATAAACAGCAAAGCACTGAAATGCTTCACTACATAACGTAATAATGCACACAGTCAGTAGCTGTACAGCTGGACACTAAGACCAAGCAACTGTTGGACCAGAAGCTGGGAACTGAAGCTCTCCTGTTTACACAAGTTTTCCTAAAACTAATTATTATTACTCCTTGTGTGCACCTAATCCACAAAGAGATTTTCAGCACAGAGAAAATGTCAGCACTTTTCAGGAAATTTAAACTGACTCATGTAAGATGAAGCAATTCCTTACCTTTTCATCATCTCCATATCCAGAGTAACAGCTAACAGTGAAGTAGCGTAGCAGATCTAAAGTATCATCTTGGTAGTCTCCATCAACTCCTTTCAGCAGAGCTTCCCTGTGATTATCATACCTAACAAAATATACACAGTATCAAGCAAGTGGAGACAGAACATTCCTCAGTGCTGGCGAGCTAACACAGTCTACCTTAATGTACAGCTTAGCCCAGTGCTTGGTATTTGTGTCTCCTACTCACAGATAAAAAAGACAAGCTCACTAAATATTCTCTCTTGACCTTTATTTAGTTTGCTTTATCTACACTATAGCAGCAATCTTAACAGGTAGCTAGCAAACACATCTGACCAAGATGCTTCAATAAAATCTCAGAAATGGACAGGACATTATTTAAATCACCCAATACACAAAAAAGAAAACACCAAAAAAAAAACCCCAACCCAAATCACACATTAGCATTTAAAACTGAAAATCAGTTTTTCTATTTTAAGACCAAACAGTGCAGGTATATTTGCTGCATAAACCGGTAGATGCTTCAGCCCTTTCAAAAAAACAAGCTACAGAGCACATTCAAAGTAGCAATCTCTTAAAAGAGATGCCTGTTGGCATGTCACATTAGAGCTGTCATAGAATCATTAAGGTTGGAAAAGCCCTTGAAGATCAAGTACAACTGTCAACTCACCACCACAACCACTACACCTGAGAATCATAGAGTCAGTCAGGGCTGGAAGGGATCACAACGATCAGCCAGTTCCAACCCCCACTGCCATGGGCAGGGACACCCTACCTTAGAGCAGGCTGGCCAGAGCCCCATCCAGCCTGGCCTTAAACACCTCCAGGAACGGGGCCTCAACCACCTCCTTGGGCAACCCATTGCAGGCTCTCGCCACTCGCATGATGAAGAACTTCCTCTTCACATCCAGTCTGAACCTACCCATCTCCAGCTTTGCTCCATTTCCCCTAGTCCTGTCAGTCCCTGATAGCCTAAAAAGTCCCTCTTCAGCTTTTTTGTAGGCCCCCTTCAGACACTGGAAGGCCACAAGAAGGTCACCTGAGAGCCTCCTCTTCTCCAGACTGAACAGCCCCAACTCTTTCAGTCTGCCCTCATAGCAGAGCTGCTCCAGCCCTCTGAGCATCCCAGTGGCCTTTCTCTGGACATGCTCCAGCACATCCACATCCTTCTTGTAATGGGGGCTCTAAAATTGGATGCAGTACTCCAGGCGGAGTCTCATCAGAATGGAGTAGAGGGGCAGAATCACCTCCCTCGACCTGCTGGCCACACTTCTCCTGATGCAGCCCAGGATCTGGTTGGCTTTCTGGGCTGCAAGTGCACACTGCTGGCTCATGTTGAGCTTCTTGTCCACCAGCACCCCCAAGTCTCTCTCCTCAGGGCTGCTCTCCAGCCAGTCACTGCCCAGCCTGTATTTGTGCTTGGGATTGCCCTGGCCCAGATGCAGGACCTAGCACTTGGTCTTGCTGAACCTCCTCAGGTTGGCTTGTGCCCACCTCTCCAGCCTGTCCAGGTCCCTCTGGATGACAACCCTGCCCTCCAGCCTCTGTGCTGCACCACACAGCTTGGTGTTGTCAGCAAACTTGCTGAGGGTGCACTCAGTGCCACTGTCCTGAAGTGACACAGAAATACACTCACACACATATATCAAGGCTTACCACCTGCAGCAATTAACAGCAATACTGAACACCTGCAAGTGATGCTGACTCTTGCTCCCTAAAGCAGGAAGGACTATGGCCAGGGGTACTTGTACAAACTAACATGCAACTGCCATCTTGCTCTGGGAAGAGGGAGCAAAAGCCAACACCAGTATGTCCCCACCGCACGACCCCTTAGCGCCCAGCTCAGTACTACCTCTCCAAACACTGCAAAGAAGGTGTGGGTGCTCAGCTGTGCTTTAAAGGTGACACACTACTTGGCTATTTGAGCAGCCTGAAGCCAAGTGGGTGGCCACTTCTGACAGAGAGGCCCGTGCTGACTCGCACCAATACCCAGAGAAAAGTGAAGTCTGTCTGAGATCGAACTTAAAAAGCCTTTTCCAGGCGCTGATCAGATACAACACTGCTCACCAGGCTCTTTCCTGGGGGTCACTGAGGACATCATACGCTGCCTGGATTAGTTTGAACTGCGCTGCTGCTTCCTCCGTGTTCTCTAGGTTTTTATCTGTAAGACAACGTAATGAGATTGTAAACGATTCAACACACGACGAGCAGCACCCACCAGCGCCGCTTCAGACACCGGCCACCAAGTGGCGAGCACTACCGATGACGCCGCCTCAACCACCAACATGCTGCCGGCCGCGCTTCCCGCAGCCTCTTCCAACAGATCCGGGGCGGCCCAGCCGGTGCGGTAACCGATAACCGACATCACCGGGAAAGCACCGACCGCAGCCGCCTACGAGGAAAAGAAGCTTTTCTCCCCTGCAGACAGGACCCTGAGGAGCCAAGCGGCGCAGAGGCAGGCCGGGCCCTCTCTTTGGGCCTTCGGCCGGGCCCGACAGGCGGAGGGCAGGCGTCGCTGCCTTACCTGGGTGCCAGCGGAGCGCCAGCCGGCGGTACGCCCGCTTCAGCTCCTCCTCGCTTGCGTCGCGCTTCA
The DNA here is from genome assembly GCA_013400475.1 of Tricholaema leucomelas. NCBI lineage: Eukaryota > Metazoa > Chordata > Aves > Piciformes > Lybiidae > Tricholaema lacrymosa > Tricholaema leucomelas. The sequence continues at coordinate 18,443 of WAAF01015167.1, forward strand.
CCCCCAGCACCTCGTAGTGGCACTTCATGGCTGCGGCGGCGCGCAACTCGTGGAGGGTAAGCGCCGGCCGGCGGCGCGGCCAGGGCAGCGTTCGGAGGCGGGGCCCGCCGCGGCGCATCCGCTTAGAGCCGGGCCTGCCGCTGCCCCCCGCCAGGAGGAGCTACGCCGCGGGAGGCGGGGCGGGCTCCGCCGGGCGCAGCTATGGCCTCCGCACGCCTGTAGCCTGACTGGGGACAGCGCCTGCGCCCTCTCACCCGGCTGCCTGGTGGCGGTCGGAGAAACAGCGGGCGGCTGCTGTCCCCATGCGTACAGCCGGGTCCTGGTTGCGCCATCGTCCGGAGTCAACCGAATGTCTCGTGCTCGACTCCCGCGAACGCTCCGGAGCTCAGAGGTGGTGCAGCCACCAGCGCAGCTCCTTTGTCTCAGGTTATTCGTGTTACCGTGGTGGGTTTTCTTGGACAGCTTCGCTCTTCAGAGAGCACAGGTTTGGCTAAAGCCACCCTTTTTTGTTTCATTAGATGTACATCGGCTGGCACTGCATGAACCGAACTTTGAGGTTCATGCAGGACCTGTGGATGTGTTGATGGGAAGTTGAATATACATCAAGGGCATGCCCTGGCAGGCAGGAGGGTCAGGTGTGTCCTGCGGTGCTTTGGTCACAGCATACTTAGCCAGTCAAGGGAGGTGACTACCATTTTATACTGCACCGGTGCAGCTCCAGTACTGTGCAGAGTTTTGGGTGCCTCAGTGTAAGGATGTCAAACTATTGAAGTGGGCCCAGAGCAGGGTATTGAAAGTTTACAAAGGCAAGACTTAAAAGGAGCAGCTGAAGTAATTTGGCTTGTTCAGCCTAGAAAAGGCTGGTGATGGCAGTCTACACCATCCTTAAGGAGGCAGGTGGAAAGCAGTGAACAGTCTGGTGCAGCTCTCTTCTCTCTGGCGATCAGATGTCAGAGTTCAATGAATATCTGCATGATCTTAGCTATAGGATTTAGATATTTAATTTTGTAAGGAACCTGGAGTTAGACCCTCTCATTCTACTACTCTACAACAAGCTCCCCAGAGGCTGCAGAATCTCCTTCTCTGGAGTTTCAGGGCCTGTCTGGATGTATTCCTCTGTGACTTGAGCTGGACTGTATGGTCCTGTTCTGGCAGGGGGGGTGGGACACAATGATCTCTTTGGGTCCCTTCCAACCCCTGAGGTCCTGTGACTACATTAACTGAGTAGATGTCTATATTCACCAGTCTTTCTTTCCAATCACGTAACACAGACCAGACCACCTTGTTAGACATGACACTGAATTTCCCCTGCTCTGCTGGGTGCGGTATTGTATGCTTAACAAGGTCAGCTTCCTCTTGGGCCAGATGTGTCTGTTCAGAAATAAGATATCAGTGGCTGAAAGCAAGGGGAACCAAACAAGAACAGGGCATATGCAAAGACCCTGAAGTGCATGGCAAGTGGGGGAGCAGACAGGAAAACAGCACTACAATCAATGGAAGAATCAGGTCATAAGGTCTGTAAATGGAAAGTAGATTAAGAGGTAATGGAACAGCCCCAGGGACGGCTCTAGCTACTTTATATCATCCAAGAAGTTTCCTGGAATCCAGCTTTTCTAAGCACTACATAGAAATTATCATCAAATTATGCTTCAGACTTTTTGTTTGGAGGCTGCTGGTTGGAGAATGGTTGCATGCACTTTTCCCAGCTAGTAACTCAGACTGACCACAGACAATAACTTCCTGAAAAATTCATCAAAATATAGCCCCAGATTAAAGCTAACCTCATGCTGCAGCTCTGAGGCAATACCAGCTGTGAAGAGAGCAGGCAAGACCTACAATGAACAGAACCCTGCACTTCCTCCTGCTTAGCTGTGTGCAGTGAACACCGCTGCATTTAAAGTGCAGGCACTATCCCCTCACAAAATTAAGGGCTACGCCTCTAATGACTTGTGAGCAATACTGGCAGCTGATCTGCCAGTTTTAAATGGAAACATCTTGTATGTGCTCATTGTATTTGAAAAAACAAGATCTAGCAATAAAAAAACTGACAGCACTTTCAGAAAAAAGAAAGTTCCTTGATTTTCTGTGGGAGAAATTTTCTCCCTAGCAGGCATGAGCTGTAAACATCAGAGCTCCTGCTGGGAAACTGTCCTTGGGCTGTCTTGGGCTCAGGAAGCCAAGCTGTAAATAATGAGCACCCCACACACAGCTGCAGGGGGCTGCGCTTGCCATCCCGCAGGGGTGGGCATCAGCCATTGTTGATTCTGTGTGACCTATCTCTACCTTGCACATAACTTTAAGCCAATCTGACAGAACCACGCTGGCAGTAGCCTGTCAGAGGGTATAAATCGTGCTGTGCTGCAAATAAACTTGGGAGTCTGTTCTATCAACTCATATTGAGTGTCGTTTCTTGCTCCCCTCCTCCCTGGGGCCTGAACCCTGTTGGTAGTGCCGGACCGATCCCTCGCGGGCGAAACTTCCCAGCAATTTTCTAAGCAAGGGATTGTGCTTAAGCACTGCTTCTGTAATAGCAACATAGACAACTCTATTTCTAGCTACCATAGGTGTATGGTTTTGACATGCAGAGTCAGGGGTAGCACGTACCTCTTGCCTCTAGGGAATTTGCAATTAATTTAGTATTAGGGGCCTATTTCAACTCCATAGCTATGTTTCAGGTACTAAGAACCTGATTACGTACAGAAGCTACCACTGACAAAAGGTTTCTTTACTACCAAAAGGCAGTTAAGAGCCGTATTTCTTTGCATTTCCTACAGATTATGAGGATAAAATATCCTACAGATTAGGAGAATAAAAAAAAAAAAAACCACCACTCCCCCTGAGAGAGTTTCTATAGTTAATACTTTTGAAAGAATGCTCTAGTGCTGCCAGACTAGGAAAGCTAACTTTCGAATTCCACTTCATCATGTACACTGGTGACTACCCAATTACTTTTATTCATTGTACATCTTACAGTGAGTTGCTTCCCAGAAGTATTAAAGAGGTCAGTTCTTAAAATAAGAAATATTTGGAGTGTTCCATTCCTCCTTTCCTACAGTCAAGTTTTTCAAAGCCCATGACCTTCCCAAAGAAAGACAACAGAAGAGTGCAAACACAATAAAGAAGTGGATATTTTAGTTAAAACTGAAGTCTAATTAATTCTGCCTGTAAAAATGAGTATTTACAATATTACGCCAATATAGCTGGTTCCGTCACTTGCAACATTTATGCTGATGCTTCCGTTCTGAAATGCTTTTTCTGCTTCTTCCTCTGAATTTTGCGTAGCTTCTTTTTATCTTTAACAATTGGCTTTACCTCTGGTTTCACAAGCTGTATTTCCACTGGCTTTTCTTCAGCTGGAGTTTTAAAGACCACTTCCGTAGGATCTTCTCCAATGAGCGCCTTACTCCCTGTTTTCTTAATCTTTTGTACCTCCTTCACTTGCAGTTTTTCTCTAAGCTTAGCTGCCATAGACAATCTTAGCAGCCTTCGATGCTGTGAAAACAATTTACATTAGGTTTCAAATAAGCAAGGCAGAAGAAATGAGGTATTATTAAAAACATGTTAATTTCTCTGGTTAATTCTCAAGTTCCTCGTTGTAATGCCCTATTTTCAGTGACATGAATTTTGCATTCATTCATTCAATTTTTACCAAAATTGCTCTGTTCTCACATTCTACAAAGGGTCCCAAGGAAAGGCATATTGATTCTCCTGCACAGACAGAATACAAGATCAGTTGTCAAACTAGTTGCTAAATAAAGACAAAGACAAAGCTGCTTACTGTATTTGGAGACTGGTAATGGGGATTTTCATACAGAGTTGGTCCTCCAAAGCTGCCTTGGAAGATTTTTATGAGGTTCAGGACAAAACGAGGCCCAATTTCTACTAAAGATGCATCTTCTTCTATTATCTGCAATGAAAAGAACACTTCCTTCAGCCTTGTGGATTGAAACAAAGTACATGACCTTGTAAGCACCTGGCATACACAATACACAACTGCATTTAAATCCAAGATATCATGCCACTGACGCCGGTAAGTTAGGCTGTATTAAAACCACTGCCATATATAAAGCAATTCCTCTAGTCCAAAGCAAACATTAATATTAGATGCCTGTGAATTTTTCCTTTGGGAAGTGAGCTCCAACATATGTGAGGTCAAAGCAGTACTTAAGATCAACTGAGAAACAAAGCTTAGTCTTTGGCTAGTACTTCCCATCACTGAGACAACCATCACAGAATCCCAACAGAATCTATGTTGGAGGACACAGAACTGAAACCATCTTTCTCCAGAGATACAAAAGAAGGTAATTAATTTTAGGATCCAGAATTACTGTGGGCAAGCACTATGTGTTGGCATATTCTGACAGTAAGGATTCTTCTCCTTTTATTGCAATTAATGGATTGGATATTGCATTACTTCAGAGCACCTCTCAAGTAGCTAAGAGAGACCACTAACCTGGTAATTACGAAACCAGATCCTCTCGTCCGTAACAGTGAAGGTGAAAACATGATCTACAAAAGGCTGGCTTTTGGGATGGTACTGTGGCGTACTAAATATCTGTAATAAAAGGCAGCACAGCATTTCTACATATCTGTAATTTAAAGGCCATTTTAAATTAATATACAATTACTGAAGATCCCAATCCCAGGTTACATTCCAAACTCAAAACCTGAGAACACGTGTTCAACTGACTTTAAGCATGGGTCTAATTCTTTGAAGAGTTTTTGCAAGTTTATAAGTGTAAAACCACTTAAAAAAACACTTGAGATTTTAAAATGTGGCCAAAAACTGACACAGAAACACTAGACAGAAGAAATACAGACTGACCTGAATAAACAGTTCTTTTAGGAGGGCATAATGTGGCTCCTTGTCAAATATCTAAAAAGAAAAGAAAGGTAATTTTACACAGAAGCTACATGTAATAGCCATGCAAAGAGAAAACAAAACAAAGACATGTTCAATGAAGTAAAACTGTACTTACTGGATCAAAAGACAGAAGGGGCCGTGAGCCTCTTAAGCAGTTTCCTGTCATCTTCAATTCAGCCAGTGTGTGAACTACAGCAATTAAAAACAAACAAACAAACAAACAAACAAAATGATAATTTTAGTACTTACAGGTAATCGCACAGACAAGAGAGCAAGAATCCAAACACAAAATGCCAATCAACTTACCGTTCTGCACTAAGAATTTAGCTGATGGTCCCTGTGGTATATTTGAAAGCCTACGGTAACAGAGGAGAAAAGAATGTTAACAGTAGTCAGAAGGCATGACAGATTTCTACAGTACACCAATCAGTTATCTCTGAATTGAAGTAATTTCAGCTGCGTTTACAGCACCGTTTACAGCACCGAGTTCTCTTAACACATGCAGAAATACTCGCTTTCTAAGCAGTTTTGTGCAATGCTTTTGTAAACAGTCTACAAGACCTAGTCATGCATTGTAAGCCTGCATTACCCACAGAAGACAGCACAGATTTCACCAAGTGACACTGTTCTGTGCATCTTCACTACCACAATAAAAAACTTCAGCTAGAATGGAAGCATCTCCAGCTATAAACAGAAATATAAGAAAACATAACATTTCCTTACCACATATAGAGATCCTGTTTCTTTTTGGCTTCCAAAAAAATGCACTTATTGCAGTTTTTCATTTCACACACCTATACAAGACAGATCAAATTATTTGTGAAGATAACTGACTTGAAGATGTTTTCAAAACATTTTGTACATTAACTGCCAGATCTTCCACCCTCCAAAATCAGTGTTCAAAAGCAAAGCTCTCATCCAATGTACTACACCTACTGATATTCAAACTTAAGTTGAAGCACTTGTTATGCTGAAAAAAAGTCTCAGGTATTTATTGCCAGGAGTAATAATGTCACTGAAGCTACAAGCAAGCCAGGAGTTGAATCTACACAAAAGACATGTTCAGTTTTCTTTCTCCATCAGAAAAGGTTTTGTTGACTTTATTAATCACTAGTCAGCTTGCTGTTTTAACACAAGTACTCTTTGACTATCAATAGTTTTCATCTATAGAGCTATACAGCTCCTGTAACTAGAACTGAGAGTCTTTAAACTCGGTTGCCCTGTCCTCTTGTGTATTTAATTGTCACAAAAAATAAAAAAGAAGCACTAGTTAAATCTGATTACCTCATTAATAACACCCAATTGGTCTTTGCGGTCCATTTTAGTATCTGGAAGAAAAGAAAAAACATTTAGAAGGCTGGAAACCAATTTAACAGGAGAGGTTAAGAGCCCTTTTGCAAAAAACTAGCTATAAATGAAAGATTAACTATGAAGTTGTTTCAGACCCATTATCCAATAAAGAAACATAGCAACAAAAGTGCTCCTACAGAGTCAACCGAGGAGGCCATAGGAGTAAATACTCAGAAAATATTAAGACACAATTACAGTTGTGATATTTGTGTCTCCAAAGAGCTCTAGTGTTTGTTTAAGATGAAAATTTTATCAGAAGGGTAATGTACCACATTCTGAAAAGGAAGAGATAGTGAGAAGTTCTTGGTTTAAAACTGTCCTGAAAATCTAAGTAAGGAATGTCTTCTTGTGCTAGTTTGAGCCTAGCTGGGATATTTTGGTGAGAAGAGTAAGACTACAGATTGTGAAAAGGAAACAGTGGCAATGTCTACTTCACTCATAGGCTTGCTGAGATGTATAAAAACAAGAACACAAACACAGATAACACAGCTGCTCTCTGGTTTTGGCTGCTTCCCTTCTCTCTCTAATTTGCCGTCTATGTGACTAATCCGTCTGCTTCCTAACTCACCTGGCCAACTCTCCAAACTCACCTTGCATGTAAGGCAAAGTCTGGGATAAGGTAGAGGGGTGGAAGGGAGGTGGAAGGGTGTTTGGGAGCCCCTCCTGGGGAGACTGGTTTCTGGGAGGGCTGTTGTATTTCTGTATTACCTTTTTAACTTGTATATTTCTGTATATAGCCGTATACATTGTAACTATCTGCTTGTATATTGTGCTAAGCCGTAAATATAAAGCTTCATTCAATTTCCAGCTCGGCTCAGTCTAGTCTGGGTGATTTTTCTTAAGTGGGGGAGGGGGGCGGGTAACACCCAAACCATCACACTTCTAAACCTACCTGCTTTAGAGTGAGGCATCAAGGTCCTTAAGTCTTGCATTAAATGCCTTGTTCTGAAATTAATTCCACGAGAAGAGAATATAAGCACCCGCTCCTTGTTTTTCCATTTACCCTAGGACAAAGACAAAAAAGTTAAGTAGCAAGACTGTAGCTTAGAACTACTACAGCACAGCAACAACAAAGGTTTGTAAGAACATTTGTTATCAGTTGTCTATTCACACAGAATTGTTCTGCCAGCAAGTGATGACTTTAATACAAAATAAAGAGGTGTAAGGTTTTACATAAAAATTGACACCAGTCCTGCATCAGTAAGTCCCTAAAAGACACAAACTAAGAAAGCCATATACGTTATTACTTTAAAACCAGCACCCCTCGAGCCCTGCAAAATGAGCTGAGCCATAATCTCAGAGCACTACTAACGTTTTTCTTACAGATGAGCATATGGCAGACCTCAGACCTCAACTTACTACTTTTAAGCAAACTACAAGGCATGGAGCCTTCTCAGGAGGATTACTCCTAAAAGAAACAAGCATAATTTTCATGTGACTTCTCACAGTCTCACAGTATCACCAAGGTTGGAAGAGACCTCAGAGATCATCAAGTCCAACCTGTTACCACAGAGCTCAAGGCTAGACCATGGCACCAAGTGCCACGTCCAATCCTGCCTTGGACTTCTGTATGTAACAGTATTATTAGCTCTTTTAGATATCTTTGAGGTTAAGAAAACACAGCTTATTTACATCGTAAGTCTTCGTGTATTTCCCTAAAAGTAACCTACCCGTGGCATGCTACCTTTACTTGTGCTGCACTTATAAAAAAATTTAATAACTAGCCTCTTTCCCCTCGCTTAGCACTTGAGTTCCCCCGCGCACCCCGAGTTCTACTACCTCAGCCCTGGGAACAGCCAAAGATGCTGCAGTCGGCCCCCAGACCCGGGTTTCCGCCAGCAGTGAGCTGCGCCAGATGATCAGAGTACAGCCGCGAGTCACCCCTACCCGCTACAGACATCGGAGACGGAACCCTTCTCTAACACTCGGTCCGGTGATGGACACAAGGCACTGGGTAAGCACCGGTCCGGGAAGGAAGCGGAGCGGGGACACCCGGCCCAGCGCGGCCCTGCCCGCTCCGCCCCGGGCAGCGGTGTTGGTGCGTACCTGGGAAACCGGCGGCGGTATGCTGTACTCCTCCGGACCCGCTCCGTCCGGGCTCGGCTTCGCATCCACTCCGGGAGCGCTGGGAGCCTTCTTAGCTCGCTTCTTTGGCCGCGCGGCCGCGACATCACGCTTCCGCTTGGCCGCCGCCATCTTTCCCGCCGCACGCTGTGAGCAGCTTTTCCGCACTTCCGGCCTGTTCGCACTTCCGCCTCCCGCACTTCCGCCCGCCTCCGGAAGCGGGGTGCGCGCGCGGGTTGGTTGCCATGCCGCTCTCCACGCAGCCGCCCGGCAGCGGCGAGCCCTACCTGCTGGTCGCCAGCCTGGACAATGCGCGACACCTCTCCAGCCTCCTCAGGGCCGTCCACTTCCAGGACCACGCCACTTGCTTCGCCTCGGCCAACGGCCTCAGGGTGACGGTGGAGGACGCCAAGTGCATCCAGGCCAACGCTTTCATCCAGGTGCGGGCTGTGGCTGCTGGCGGGGCAGCCCTCTTCGGCGTTAGTGTGACTGGGGGCTGATACCGCTGTCAGAGAAGGGCCCCAGCTGCATGCTAAAGGAGGTGTACAGCAAGTTTGCTCGCGGAGATGGGGTAACTTGGCGGAAATAACGGTAGGGAGCTGGGAGGTGACGTGAAGGAAGTGCTGTGCTGAGGCTGTTGCGTTTGTGAAATGCCCGTGCTGTCAGAAGGCCTTGCTCAGTGCCTGGTTTGTTCATGCGTGCTAGTTTGCGCGGTGAGATTGAAATCTTGTTGACTATGTTGGCACCAGCTAAGCCCGCTGCTACTTGCGTGAGCATGTTCAAAAAGCATTTATCAGTCATTATTTTTTTAAATTGCATTACAGCAGCAGCAAAAAAGGGTGAATTTGAGTCAACTTGAAGTGAGAATGCTAATTCACTGATACTCACCCACAGTATCAGTTGGCTAAGCTGAGAACTTCCAGCCACAGGCAGGAGTGTGTGGTTCTAAACGAGACTGGAGCAGTGGTGTGCCCCTTTTGCTCTCTGATTCTGCCTGCTCTGATCTCTGTCCAGAAAGATATAAAAAGAACCTGGTCTTCAGTCCGCCTGTTCTGAGTAGGCACAGGTGAGGGTACTTACTGGTGGGCTGCCTCATGATTGAAACTGCAGTGCGATCACAAATCAACATATAAATATGCACTAAAACCTGCACACTGTTACATGAACCAGATGACATTCAGGTTCAGCACTGACTTTACATTTGATTATTTTTCAGGGTCAATATTTGCATACTTGAGCTCTATTTAACAGCATCAGTAAGCAGTTAGATCATTTTAATTGCTATGTACAGCACCACTTCTCTGTGCCTCCTCTCAGTCTGCTCATCTCACATCTCTGTTTTACATTGCAAACTCCAGTGCCCAGGGCGTTCCATGGTGTGGGGTTTAGTACCCAGCACCACAGGATTCTTCTTCAGGGTTATTTAATGCTACAGCACTGCTACTGCTAAATAATTATGATCATCACTTTTGATGTCACTTTGCTGTCTACAACTACCTGAAGGGAGGCTGTAGCCAGGTGGAGTTGGTCTCTTCTCCCAGGCAACCAGCAACAGGACAAAGGGACACAGTCTCAAGTTGTGCCAGGGGAAGTCTAGGCTGGATGTTAGGAGGAAGTTCTTCACAGAGAGAGTCATTTGCCATTGGAATGGGCTGCCCAGGGAGGTGGTGGAGTCACCGTCCCTGGAGGTGTTCAAGAAAAGCCTGGATGAGGCACTTAGTGCCATGGTCTAGTTGACTGGATAGGGCTGGGTGATAGGTTGGACTGGATGATCTTGGAGGTCTCTTCCAACCTGGTTGATTCTATTCTATATGATTCCATTTCACAAGATTCTGGTCACATTTTGTGAGGATACTCTGCTCTGATGTTTGCTGTGAAGGCCAGGACTTAGCAGGAGACACTTTTCCAGTTTGCCCACCACACTACCTGTTATTACAGTGCAGATTCGGTCATCGCGTGCCTTCCCATGCATGGCAAGAAGTATCTCCTGTCTCCACTGTTAGAAGCAGAAATAGCATCATTAAACTGCCTTGCAAGCTCAGGCGTAAAGGAGGGTTTGTGTGTTGTACATATGGAGAAATTACACATGACATGATAAAAATGGGATACAAGCTGTGAGAAGAAATAGGAAAACCCACACAGAGAGAGCTAGATGATGACCACAGCTAGATGATGGCCTTTCTAAACCCAGCTGTTCTACTTGAAGCAGGAAGTTATTCACCATGAGAGTGGTGAGACCCTGGAACGGGTTGCCCAGGGAGGCGGTTGAGGCCCCATCCCCGGAGATGTTTAAGACCTGGCTGTATGCGGCTCTGGCCAGTCTCATCCAGGGTAGGGTGTCCCTGCATATGGCAGGGGGGGTTGGAACTAGATGATCCTTGTGGTCCCTTCCAACTCTGACTGATTCTATGATTCTAAGTTATGCATAGGCAGAGGATCTCGTCTACACTGACCTTTCCTTATAGGCAGCTTTAAATAGCAATCTAGATTTTTCTTGCATTTAATACAAGATCAGAAGCAGCCTTGCTCAGTTTTATGCTACCTCTTGTGCTGCCTCTAGAAAGCTTACCCATTTCTTTGGTTTCATCAGAAGAAGCTTGGCCAGCAGGTTGAAGAAGGGATTCTGCCCCATGACTCTGCTCTGGTGAAGAGCCTACATGGAGTATTGCTTCCAGCTCTGGAACTGTTAGCACAAGGAAGACATGGACCTGTTGGAGCAGGTCCAGAGGAGGGCCACAAAAATAGATTTCCTTAATTTGAGCCTTTAAATACTTAAAAGGAGCCTGTAAGAAAGATGGAGACTTCTTAGCAGGGCCTCTTGTGATAGGACAAGATGTAATGATTTTAAACTAAAAGAGTATATTTTGAATAGAAATAAGGAAAAAAATGTTTCATGATGAGGATGATTAAGCGGTGGATGAAGGAGGTTTCCCAGAGGGGTTTTAGATGCTCCATCTGTCCCTGGAAATATTTGCAATCTGGTTGGACAGGGCTCTAAGCAACCTGATACAGTCAAAGGTGCCCCTTCTTGCTGTAGGGTGGAAGTTTGAACTAGATGACCTTTAAAAGTCTCTTCCAATGCATACCATCCTGTCATTCTGTGATTCTAGATCCTTGAGTGTTTCCAGTTCCAGAAGTGGGGAGCTTTAGGCTTTAAATCTTGTAGCTGATTATAGACCTATAGAAGAGAAGTTTTTACATTTTCATTCTTGTGCCATATTACTTTGTTTTGGCTGTGACCTGTTTTTATTCTACTGTGTTTAATTGGTACTCTGTTACATGGAGGCATCACTTTGTATTGCACTGATCTCTACAAGTAAAACTGCTGTAAAATAATTGCAGAAACCCCCTTTGCTTCATCTCTTCCCTTTCTTATTTTTCTTCTACAGGCAGAAATTTTCCAGGAGTTTACTGTTCAGGAGGAATCAGTGACATTTCGGATCAATTTGTCTGTGCTTCTCGACTGCTTGACCATTTTTGGTACTGGTTCTTTGCCAGGTGTGGTGCATATTTACATGTATCGTATGTAATTACGTGGCTTTAGGGACATTTCCAGTCTTAGCAAAACTTCAGACTACTTCTCACCTTAAGTCTTTCTGATCTTGGCAGCTATTGCTCCTTAGCTAGATTGTTCCATTTCACTTAAGCTGATAGAAGTATGTGCTGTGATACTTGCTGACAGAGAGAAGAAAGCTGCTGATGAATGTGAGCCTACCCAGTGTGTCAGGGACCATTACAGCAGGTCTGTGTCTTTCTTGTGCTGTAAATCAACTGTACTAAACAGCACTGTGATTTAGGGAAACCAAACATTCAGATGATGATTACCTAGCAAAAGAAGTATGTGACCATAATGAAAGCTAAGATTCAGCTTGCATTACACCGGTAACAAGAGTAATAAAGAAAGATGAATGAGCCAGAAAGAGCCCCAGGACCATGGAGGGTTTACAAGTTCCAGTATTTCTAGCATATCCAGCTTACTGTCACAGTAAATGTTAACTGTTTGGTAGATGAAATGAGTTGGATTTGAGCTAGTGTCTATCTGCAAATCATTTCATTGGGTTGTATAACCATTAGCACTTCATAGGATATCTGAGAGGCTGCACTTAGCATGCTCAACATCTTGGTATCGAAGACTGCTTGATCTGGTTAATCTGTGGCCTGTCTACCAGTAAAGTGAATTTTCTAAAGGGATCAGGTGTGTTAACTAGCTCTGAGGAATTATCATTTTCATTCTCTTTTCAGGAACGTCAACAGCCCTTAGGATGTGTTACCGTGGCTATGGTTATCCCTTGATGCTGTTCTTGGAAGAAGGAGGAGTAGTGACAGTGTGCAAAATCAACACTCAAGAACCTGATGAATTGTTAGACTTTGACTTCTGTAGTACAAAGGTTGTTAATAAAATTATCCTGCAGTCAGAAGGGCTACGAGAAGCTTTTGCTGAACTGGATATGACCAGTGAAGTTCTGCAGATCACCATGTCTCCAGATAAACCATACTTCAGGTACTGAAAACTGCTTTCAACTCAAGTACTCATGCTTGGTCCCTGTTGTTAAGGACTGGAAATTTTCAGGGTGTGGAGAAAGGATCTCTTTTAGAATGCTGCTTTAGTTCAAGAAGAATTGTAACAAATGTAGCAATGTAACATGTAATCTAATTAATGTAGTAATTAAGATATTGACAGCCTTGTAAATGTGACACTCACGTGGACAGTTTAGTATTTTTAATTAAATACAGGAGTGTTCTGTGGAACAACCATAGAGATATGCAAGATCACTGCTTCCGAGGAGTTTTCAGAGAGCTGTGATCTGGTGTTTTGAGATGGTGCCTTTTATCTTCCAGGTTATCTACTTTTGGAAATGCAGGAAGTGCACATCTGGATTATCCTAAGGATTCTGATTTGATGGAAGCATTCCACTGTAACCAGACCCAGACAAACAGGTTAGGAAGTCTGTGATCAGTCCCCTCTGTGGCAGCCTGAAAAGCTTAAAATAACATTTTTTGCGTTACTGTAAGATTCATTTCACTAGTGTGGGGTGAAAAATACTTTCCATCTGAGAGAAGTCTGTGTCTCTGATCAAGAGCTAAGTGTTAACAATGTCTGTCCAATATCCTCACCAGGAAAGAGGTCAAATTAGCATGTTGCTACTTGTTTTTAGTTACTCTGCAGGACTAATCATAGAATTATGTTGGTTGGATCATGTCCAACAATCAACCTGACACCACCGTGGCCATTAGACCATGTCCCAGAGTGCCACGTCTAAATGTTTTTTGAACACTTCCAAGTGTGGCAATTCAACCACCTTCCTGGACAACCTGTTCCAATGTCTCAGCAGTCAGTCTAAACCTTCCCTGGCACAACTTGAGGGTGTTTCCTTTTGTCCTATACCTTGATACTGGGGAGAAGAGAACAACACTCACCTCACTACAACCTTCTTTCAGGTAGTTGTAGAAAATAATGAGGTTTCCTCTCAGCTTCCTTTTGTCCAGGGTAAACAGTCCCAGTTGTCTCAGCCACTCCTCATAAGATTTGTTCTTCAGACCCTTCAACAGCATCGTTGCCCTTCTGTGAGCATGCTCCAGCAACTCAATGTCCTTCTTGTACTGAGGGCTGCAGTAAAACTGAACCCAATAGTGCTGAGTACTGAAGCACAATCACTTACCTACTCCTGCTGTTGCTGATACAGGCCAGGATGCTCTTGGCCTTCTTGGCTACCTGAGCACACTGCTGGCTCATGCTCAACTGGCTGTGACTCAGGTGTGGGACATGGCACTTGGCCTTGTTGAACCTCATACAGCTGACTTCGGCCTATTGATCCAGCCTGTCCAGGTCTCTGCAGAGCCTTCCTACCCTCCAGCAGACCAACACTCCCACCCAATTTAGTGTCATCTGTGAACTTAATGAGGGTGCACTCATCCAGTGTTCCAGCTCCTCTCTTCACAAGTGTACTTTTTTTTCAAATGACTTCTGTTTTTCCCCTGCAGGTACAAGATTTCTTTGCTTAAACCATCCACAAAGGCACTGGCTTTGTCTTGTAAAGTGTCCATTCGAACAGATGCTCAAGGATTTCTTTCACTGCAGTACATGATTAGAAACGAAGATGGACAGATCTGTTTTGTGGAATACTATTGTTGCCCGGATGAGGATATTACTGAAGCAGAACTGTAGGTGTATGTTTTGGCATCTACATTATATTTATAGGTATATAAAATAGTTATATTTTTTAATACAACTGGGTAAGATCTGTAAAGATTAATAGACTTGATATTTGGGGTGGGGTTTTGCTTTGCCTTTTTTTAAACTCTGGAATTAGAAAGACAAAAGAGTTCCTTTTTTATTTCCTTGCAAACATTTCTTAGCCTTGACTCAGAAAAACAGAAACAAAACCAAAACCCTGAAGCTGAAAGAGCAAAGAGGGGAGTTGATCTCTTCAGCCACTGATTACAGCACTGTTGTGAAAGTGAGGCTCATGTAATACATTGCTGCTATTTACAGTGTTCTCCAAAAAGTTTTGTTTGTGTTTTGTCCTTTGGCTTGTTCTGAGCAATTACACAAGAGAAAAACCTGAATACTATGTGTATGTTAGCCAGTTAAATCTCAGTGATTTAAAAATAACCCCAAATTTGTCATGAAAGTGGGTAATACGCTCAAACTCTTGTCTGAACAGCAGCAGGTGGTTTCTTTCTGGCAAGCGCTAGTGAACCCTCTGGGCTCCTCCTCCATTTATTTTTACTGTAACTCAATTCTTTGGAATTTCTTCTGGAACCAATTTACACTTTTTTCTGCAGTACTGGTGTTGGTAAATCAAGATAGAAGCCAGGATTTACTTACTCGTTACACATGACTGCTCTGCAGTGTTGCTGTTTTGTATCTAGTAACTTGCTCTAAAACATTTCTATGCATAGATGTCCCCATTACTACCATGCTACTCTTTACTAATGCTGTTAAGAAACATAAGAGAGTAAAGTTTCATATTTGACATTATTTGTGAAGTTTGTTTAGCTTTGCAATAGCCTTTTTCAGCAGAGGAGTGACCTCTAAAAACTGAAGTGAAGGAATGTCTGCCTCTGTCCCGTGGAGTGGTCTATTTATATCACTGCTTAATGAAGACCTGATGTTTACTCCCTGAAACGGGAGTGTGGTTTCTGGAGTAGGCTGTGCTTAGGTCAGAAGTTACATTTCGCCTTTCACACCTCTCTGTTAAAATCAATCTGTTCAGAACAAGAGGTCCCCCAAACCCCGGGTGGGTGTTGAACCAAATGCAGAGACTGCAAATCATACTGCAAGAGACTGAAATCTTGCTGTCTTGGGCTGTTATCCAAGAGTTGGAGATCTGTGGGAACCTTCTGCAGCTTCAGACTCTATCTGGATTCTGTTGTTTGTCAAAGAAGGTGAGGTTCTGCTTTGCACATGTGGAGAACAATATGTTCATATGCTGTCAAGCTGATTGCTCCACAATTCAACAGAATCCAAATCCTTTGGATTTCAGATGCTTTTGTTGATCATTTTTCACCTCTTGCTTATGCCAACAATAGTTGGCACAAGCCAGCACTTTCAGACTACTCAGTGTCAGAAGTTCAGTTTTGTTGTCTTCCATTCCGATCATCCATTTGTTGCAGGAAAAACAAACTGCAGGACTGATAAAGAGAGCTAATAATAGTTTAAATTTCTGTTACTTGCTTTTTTTTACCCCTCTCAAACTGAACTATTCAATACAGGTGAATTTAGAATAGAATCAACCAGGTTGGAAGAGACCTCCAAGATCATCCAGTTCATCCTGTCATCCAGCCCTATCCAGTCAACTAGACCATGGCACTAAGTGCCTCATTCAGTCTTTTTTGAGCACCGCCAGGGACAGTGACTCCACCACCTCCCTGGGCAGCCCCTTCCAATGCCAATCACTCTCTCGGTGAAGAACTTCCTCCTAACTTCCTCCCTTTCNTACTTCCCGGGCACAACTGGCGACTGTGTCCCCTTGTTCTGTTGCTGGTTGCCTGGCAGAAGAGACTAACCCCCACCTGGCTACAACATCCCTTCAGGTAGTTGTAGACAGCAATGAGGTCACCCCTGAACCTTCTCTTCTCCAGGCTAAAGTGACAGTACCTTTAGTATGTTTTATCTCTTCTACTTGACAAGTCTTTGTCCCCTGGCAGACACATCACAGAACAGATTTTGCTCACCTTTCTTAAGAAGTGATAAGTACTTAGTATTATTAGTGGTGTGAACTAAAACCAGTTTTTGGATGTGACTACTGGCACCAGTGTGTGCCCCCAAGCTCTTATCTGCCCATGCAGGTGCTGCTTCAGATGCTGTTGCGCACAGAGGGGTTGTGGTACTGCACAGCTGGCCCTGCAGAAACCTGACTGCAAGGTGCAGGCCACCTTCACTGTGGAGCAGGCTGATCCTGAGCTGTGCTTGCAGTTACTTGCAAAAACTGGTGCTCAGCCTGAGCTAGCATCATGCAGGGCCTATTGCAAAGCAGCGTTAATGGCAGGGGTGGGCTTGTTCTATCATCTGACAATATTCCCAGTCACTTTTGTAGGTGTACCCTGGTAAGTCACCAAGAAAACACTTTACACCCAGTACTATTACTATAAGCTGCTTACCCTGACACAGAGAGCTCTGTCTCTCTTGAACAGTGCCATCCAGCTGCTTGGAGATACTCTCCTAATAAACCAAGCAGAGGAATGAGCCAGGCCCCATAGGAGCAAGCAACCACTCTGTGGCAGTGGCCAAGGGTCACAGAGAAGTACTGGCTGTACAGAGCTGTTCAGGGGCAGGCAGCATAGCTGCATGCTCTCCTTTTCTGTGCTACAACTGAGACCGGGCAATCATGCACAGCTTTCGGAATGTGCTGGTGAGACCCAGCAGCCAAAGGAACCACAGAGGAAATTCTACAAGCTTGTTCCTTGCAATCACTGCACAGTGATGTGGTTTCTTCACATGGCAGCAAGGGCAGGGATTTTAGTGTTGGATGCTGCACACTCACCCCTCAGGCAGCAGAGGGCCCTGGGGCAAGCCACATTTCCAAACCCTCTACACACAGGTTGCAGGGGACTGGCAGGAAGAGTGCTGCTGGGCGCCGCGACTGAGGGACGGGGAGACAGCTTGATGCAAGCAAAGTTCCGATTTATTTGAGCAACCTACACAGATATATATATACCATTTCTACTTGTTGGTTAGTCGTCTTATTATGCAAAGAGTTGTCTCTTCTAATCTACAGTCTGTCAGTCTATCTGCCATGTCTCTTTCCCACCGTGCCACAGTATTTAGCATATTCTACAGTTTAGCATATTCAGATAACAAGATCCTTGTTTTCTTGCATTTTCTAATTAGCAGGTCTTCATTCCTGCATGCTGACTCAGACAGTTCATTGCCACGGTTTGTGTTGCAACCAATGTCGGCTCAGCAATTGTTCTGAGCTGGGTACCTGTGATTCCAACAGCTGTGAAGCACATGGTCCTTCCCACGAGTACAAGGACCCCACCACTGCCCCACTGCAAAGTTCCACCAAGTACCCAGCTCTGCACCATCTGCACCTGACTCTGCATATGTGGGCAGCTGTGCTCAGACCCAGCTGTGGCCTCACCAGCTGCTGAATACAGGGCTGCTTTTTTTGTGGAGCTGCACTTTAAACAAGAAGAGGCCAGGGGAGGTTATTTCTAGGAGTGGGGCACTGCAGAACTTGGTGTCTACGCTTCCTGTACTGTCTTTGAGCTATAAGGGAGGCTGAGAGGGGAGGGAACCTGGTCTTTTTTGTGGTGTGGGTGAGTTTTTTCATTTTATTATGGGTGGGGTTTTTTTTGGGGTGTGTGTGTGTCAATTTTTGTTTGTTTGTTCATTTGTGTCCATTGTTGTTTGTTTGTTTGTTACATGCAGTTTAATCCATCTCCCCTTTTGCTCCCCAGCCTCTTTCTAGGGAGATGCCTCCTGGTGGTCTGCAAAGTTCAGAGTGAGGCAAATGTACACAAACATTTTTGGACATGGCTTCTAGATGCACAGTGGGGTGCAGGATTGATGCTGCTCTAGGACGGGAAGCAGCAGGAATGCTGTGGGCTCAGCCATCACTGGGGAGCATTTACTGTGATCTGGAAAGGAGGAATGATCACACTGAAGCAACAGCTTCACATACAAACACATTTGTATTTTGATGTAGGGGATGCTTCATTCCTGAGCACCTCCAAGTGCAGCATCACTCCCAGGCAGATTTAACAGCACACCATGAGCCTGGTATGCTCATGGTGTGCAAGGCAGGAGCAGATGGCTGCTAGTTGGGATGCAGGAACAGGCTACAGCCCCAGGCTTGTTGCAGGGGCTGAGGTCACTGAGATGAGCCTGTTTTCCAATTTCCAGCTGCTGGTAGGAAGCCCCATTACTAACTGTCTGAGCATTTCAGGCTGTTGGAAAAATGCACCAGAAGGGCCAGCACTGCAAATCTGGACAGACCAGCAGGCAAGCAGGCTTTTACAATAACAGACTGAAAAAGATCGTGATTGCATAAATACCTGTGTTAAACTCATCAAATAGAGTCTGTCAGGGCAGTCAAAGGCCAATGAGAGCCTGGGGTGCATTAAGATGAGTGTGGGCAGCAGATCGAGGGAGGTTCTCCTCCCCATCTGCCCTGCTGAGACCTCACTTGGAATAATGTGTTCAGTTTGGACTCCCCAGTTCAGAAGGGACAGTATCTATGCAAAAGAGTCCAAGGGAGGGCTACAAAGACGATGAAGGGCCTGGAGCACTGCCCTGTGAGGAGAGGCTGAGGGACCTGGGGCTTCTTGGTCTGATGAAGAGAAGACTGAGAGGGGATCTTATCAAT
>WAAF01015168.1:0-11414 GCA_013400475.1 Tricholaema leucomelas
AGGGTTTGTGTTCCAGGCCCCTCACCAGCGTAATGTAATGTAGTCTTCTAATGTTCTCCTCCTCCTGCCCTCCCATCCCCTTGCCATTTAACCAGCTGATGGGTTTCTTCCCCTTTACCACAGCTGCTTTTGTCATAGATTGCCTCAGGTTGTAAAGGAACCTCAAAGATCATCTTGACCAACCCCCCCTGCAGTCGACAGGGATACCTCCAACTAGATCAGGCTGTTCAGAACCACACTGAGTCCCATCTGAAACATCTCCAGGGATGGAGGTGTTGAAGCAAAGCCTGGATGAGGCACTTAGTGCCATGGTCTAGTTGACTGGACAGGGCTAGGTGATAGGTTGGACTGGATGAGCTTGGAGGTCTCTTTCAACCTGGTTGATTCTATGGGGCCTCAACCACAACCCTGGGCAACCTGTTCCAGTATTTTACCACTCACTGTAAAGAACTTCCTCCTTTTGTCACAGATTTTGTCACAGATTCACAGATTGCCTCAGGTTGGAAAGGAATCTCAAAGATCATCTTGTCCAAACCCCCTGTAGTCAACAGGGACACCTCCAACTAGATCAGGACCACACTGAGTCCAATCTGAAAGGTCTCCAGGAATGGAGGTGTTCAAGCAAAGCACTTAGTGCCATAGTCTAGTTGACTGGACAGGGCTGTGTGCTAGGTCGGACTGGATGAGCTTGGAGCTCTCTTCCAACCTCGTTGATTCTATGACTCAGGATTATCCACAAGCAGAAGAGTTGGGAGCAGGTTCCTCCTTCTGCCTGCTGTGACCCAAGGAGGACGTGAGCAGAGTGTATCTCAAGACCAGCCTCACAATGTCCCTGCTTAGAAGCCCACTGCCCGACATGGATGTGTCCAGCACCTGGACTGGGCAGCTCCTCACAACAAAGCAGCAGCTAATTATACCCCTTCTGCCTTTGTTAGAAAGACAACCACACTGCCAGCTGCAGTCCTGCCACTGCTCTGAGCACCTCCTAGGCCACAACTCTCTGAGGGCTGACACAAGCAGCAAACACCAGATCCATAGAATAACAGAACTGTCGAGGTTGGAAGAGACCTTTGAGATTGACTTGCTAGAGGGCAGGGATCCATCCAGAGCGACCTGGACAGGCTGCAGAGGTGTGCCCAGGCCAGCCTCATGACATTCAACAAGGACAAGTGTAAGGTTCTGCACCTGGGTCGGTGCAACCCCAAGCACAGCTCCAGGCTGGGTAGGGAAGGGCTGAGAGCAGCCCTGAGGAACAGGCCCTGGGGGGCTGGGCTGAGGAAAAGCTCAACATGAGCCTGCAGTGTGAGTGCAGCCCAGACAGCAACCCTGTGCTGGGCTGCAGCAAGAGCAGTGTGGGCAACAGGGCAAGGGAGGGGATTCTGCCCCTTGGCTCTGCTCTCATCAGACCCCACCTGCAGTCCTGGGTGCAGTTCTGGAGCCCCCAGCACAAGAAGGACATGGAACTGCTGGAGCTAGTCCAGAGGAGAGCCACGAAGATGATCAGAGGGCTGCAGCAGCTCTGCTATGAGGACAGGCTGAGAGAGTTGGGGCTCTGCAGCCTAGAGAAGGCTTTGAGGAGACCTTGGTGTGGCCTTCCAGAATCTGAAGGGGACCTACAGGAAGGCTGGGGAGGGANCTCATCCAGCCCAGCTCTTCACCTAGAGTTCACAATCCCACCCCTTCTGCTAAACCCCTACCACTTCACCATGTCCCTAAGCACCACATCCATGCCTCTTTTAAACACCTGCAGGAGTGGTCCCTGGGCAACCTGTTCCAATGCTTGATAACCCAATCAGTGAAGAAGCTTCTCCTTATCTCCAAAATTCAACCCAAAGCCTGAAGTACTCAAGAACCCCCTTAGGAGAAGATCACTGGGAACAAAGGGTCCCTCTCCCTCTCTCCCACATCCACCACAGACTGACCCTAGCTCCCACTACAAGTGTTCCCAGTGGTGGTTAATCATCTGTTCTCTGGAAGTCCTCTCTCAGGGTGCAGAACAAGCCCCACACATCTCCCCCTTCTCCATCTGCTGAAGGCTTCCCTCCACCCAGGCTGAGCCTCCCCCAGCCTGAGCTCCTGGTAGGAAATCAGCATTAAAACGATCGCTTGCTATTAGTGGTGCCTGCACTCCCTGCTCACGCTCCAGGGACAGCAGATGACAGGCTGTGATCTCCCTGCTGTGATGCAGGGCAGAGGGAGCAAAGCCAGCCAGAAGTTACCCAAGCAAAGTTTCAGGCTCCTCTCTCCCACCTCAGCAGCCCCCTCCCTTCGCCATCGCCACACTCACGCTCATCCGCCACACAGGCAATCCTGCAACCAGATGGCACCTGAGCAGGAAAGCAGACAAATTGGCTCCCACCTGCAGGAGCACTAAGAGCTTTCAAAGCAGATGAGCCCTTGCTCGCCAAGAGCCCCGCAGTGTGGAGACACCAGAGGAATCTGCCATCGCTCTCCTTCCTCCCTCCTCGCTGCTCACCAGCTCCTGCTGCATCCTTGCTTGGTTGCAAGCAAGCAGCTGGTTCCCCCCCAGGAGCTGGTGGCAAGAGGGGATGGTGGCTGCGTCCTGAAGAGGTAATTCAGGCTGAGCATCCAGTGGAGTGATGCTTTCCTTCGTGTCAGCACAATGCTTTGGTTTGCTGGGCTCACACGAAGCCTGAAGTGAGAGGGTTTTCTTGGGCCCCCACTGAACATCCATCTGCTTGTCAAAAACCAGCTCAGCTCAAGCTGCCTGTTCTCTCCGCCTGCCAAAGCAGGGGTCTGTCCTCCCAGAAACTTCCTACCTTGACCAGATAGCTGTGGCAAGAGCATGGAGAGACTCATTTCATTTTCTGCCTGCCTGCTCCTGAGTCCACCTGGCTGAAAGCTTCTCAGTAGATCGAGGCCAGGAAAGCAATTCAGGTACCAGACTGCAGGAAACCAAGAGGTGGGGGCTGGTCTCTTCTCCCTAGTAACAAGACAAGAGAAAACAGTCTCAACTTGCACAAGGGGAGGCTTAGGCTGGATATCAGAAGAAAGTTCTTCATGGAACAGGTTCTCAGACACTCTAACAGGCTCCCCAGGGAGATGGTTCCTGTCCTCCTACAAGGACAGACTGAAAGAGTTGGGGCTGTGCAGGCTGGAGAAGAGGAGGCTCCCAGGTGACCTTCTTGTGGCCTTCCAGGATCTGAAGGGAGCCTACAAAAAAGCTGGGGAGGGACTTTTGAGGCTCTAAAGGAGTGACAGGACTGGGGGGAACGGAGCAAAGCTGGAGGTGGGGAGAGTCAGCCTGGATATGAGGCGGAAGTTGTTGAGCACGAGAGTGGTGAGAGGCTGGAATGGGTTGCCCAGGGAGGTGGTTGAGGCCCCATGGCTGGAGGTGTTTAAGGCCAGGCTGGATGAGGCTGTGGGCAGCCTGCTCTGGGGTTGGGTGTCCATGCCCATGGCAGGGGGCTTGGAACTGGCTGATCCTTGTGGTCCCTCCCAACCCTGACTGATTCAATGATTCTTTGGCTGAATCTCCATCCCTAGAGGTGCTTAAAAGACACTGAAGCATGGTGCTGAGGGACATGGTTTGGTGCCATACTCAGAGTTGAAGAATGGCTGTGCCAAATGACCTCCAAGATCTTTCCCCACCAAACCGATTCTGTGATCCTGATTTTGAGGAGGATATCAAAGACATCAAGGCAGGTTGTCAGCTCCCTGTGGGAACCTGGGTGACTCAGCAAAGTAAAGGGAACTAAAGACATGCTAGCTGGTGTCTTCCTCCTTGCAGAGCCCCAGAGCACCGGCCACTGGCAGCAGGGGGAAGAGGACATCAAGGCCAAGATGTGCAGGGGCGCCTGGGTGCCTTCAGCACACCTTACATGGGGTCCTGCACAACGCTGCTGAAAACTTCCACTCCAAATTACATTTAGGTAATTTGGGGCATCTTTTGGGTAAGGTCAAACTATTCCCTCCCCTCTGTCTCGTCCTTACTTCACTTCAGAAGCACCTGAGCAGCAAGCGCCTGTGAGCGTTCTTGAGGCCCAGCTTGACAATCGCCTCATCGTGGTCCTAGGAGGTGCGACGCAAAAGGGAGGGGAAAGATGGGGTGGAAAAGCAGGGTCCACCAGTTACCCCCTGCCCAGAATTCCCATCAGCAGCTGAGATGTGGGAGCGAGGAGAGCACTCATCTGATGATGGATGGCAGAGAACTGAACCTTGGCAAGGCAGAACAGGAGCAGAAGGAAGCACTGCTCCCAAAGGCGATTCTCACACCTCCTTGGGATAAGAAAAACAACCATCAGAGGCGGCAGCAGCGGAAGGAGGGAACAGGCTCTTCTGCCTGCACGCCTGGGATTCATCTCCGGCCTGTCAGAGGGGGCCACCATCCAAACACACATTTGTATAGTCACTGAGCCGTGCGCCCGGCTCGGTGGACTCCTGACAGATGCAGATGGCAAAGCCATTTTTCATAAGGGGAGGGGGAAAAACAAAACAACAACAAAATAGAACAGACTCAGGCATCAGCTGGGAAAGATGCAAGGCAGGATCGGGGCCAACAGAGAACCAGAGTGAGATTAAGCTCTTCGACTGGAGAGGTTGGACTGGATGATCTTGGAGGTCTCTTCCAACCTGCATGATTCTATGATACTGAGGTGCACAGAGAGGTCCATCACCTAGCTCTGATTTCTAGTGTGACCTGGCAGCAGCAGCTGCCTTCATTGTCCTCTCTGTAAGCAGTTGGAAAACAAAAGCTGGACCCAGAACAGCACTAAGGCTTTGCTGAACTGGCCCTCAAAGACAGAAGGCTGGCAGAAAGGAGGTTATTCTTCCTGCGTACTCAGCCCTGGTCAGGCCACACCTTGAGTGCTGTGTCCAGTTCTGGGCTCCTCAATTCAAGAGAGATGTTGAGGTGCTGGAAGGTGTCCANGAGGTGTTGAAGCCAAGCCTGGCTGGGGCACTTAGTGCCATGGTCTGGTTGATTGGCCAGGGCTGGGTGCTAGGTTGGCCTGGCTGCGCTTGGAAGTCTCTTCCAACCTGGTTGATTCTAAGGGCTGCTGCATCAGTGTGGGCACAGAGACTCCTCTATGAGATTAGCTCCTCTTCAGGGAAGGTGAGAGGCAGCCTGAAGAGCACATGGACACTTGTCCAAAAGCCATCCCTGCTCAAGCTGCCAATTCAGAGATCTTATTAATGTTTAGAAATATCTGAAGGGTAAGTGTCAAGAAGAGGACAGTCTCTTTTCAACAGTGACAGAACAAGAGGCAATGGATACAAGCAGGGACACAGGAAGTTCCACCTCAATGTGAAGACAAACTTCATTACTGTAAGGGTGACAGAGCACTGGACCAGGCTGCCCAGAGAGGTTGTGGAGTTTCCTTCTCCAGAGACTTTCAAGCTACATCTGGATGTGTTCCTGTATGACCTGCCCTAAGTGATTTTGTTTTGACAGGGGATTTGGACTCAATGATCTCAGAGGTTCCTTCCAGCCCCTACCTCGCTATGATTCTATGACCTCAACACATCTGTCTGCCCCTCAGACCCTGACTTATTTCAGGCCTGGTGCCAAAGGCTCTAAAAGGACACCCCTGGCAGATCTCCTGCTGGTACAAGGGTGCCAGCGTGCCAGAGGACAGCTCAGTGCAATGCTCCCCATGATGGTAAACACAACAGCTCCCAGTGGCCTCGATTTGTCTCAGTGAGTGACAAGGGTTCACCCTCTGTCACCTGTCACCACGCAGCAATGCAGCATCAGTGACAGGGCAGAGAAGGGATGCTCAGCACGTTGCACACTGTCCCTCAGGCAGCACCTATGCGTGTCCTGCCTGGCCCCGGGAGGCAGCAGCCCTTGATGAAAGCCAAGGGGATGAGAAAGGAAGAAGTCCCCTCACGGAGGGGACAATTTCATCTCTGCCAGGGGCATTCTGCTTTTGTCACTGCCAGCCATAACATCACCCTCTCGATGGCAAATCTAAGGTGACAGCGATACAGGAAAGGAGTGGAGAGGGCAGCAAACTCTGCCCAGCCCTCTTTGTAACCTGAGCTCCCCCTCCTCCGGCTTCCAGGCTCTGCGTGAAGCACCTCAGCACCAGGATACTAAGCAAATACCTCTTCCTTTTCCAGAGCCATGGAGTCATCTTTCCTTGCAGTTATCCATTCTTCTGGGCAACTGCAAGGAGAATTTCTTTTGGTCTCTGTTGACTCCTCTTCACTTCTGAAATGAGAAACACAGGCAGAAGCCAACACCTCCTTTGCAAAACAACACATGCTTCCACAAGCTGAAACCACCAAAGCCCCAAGAGCTTATGGTGCTTTCAAACTCATCAGAGGTGCATCAAGCCCTGATGCCTGTGCCATCTGCATGTGACCTTCACTCCCCTTGCCCCAGGAACAGGGCTGGGCAGCGAGGCTTGGTGAAGGTTACTGCCAGGGCCTGGTAGAAATGTCAGCCACCAACACACGCTTCAAGAAAGATTCATTCCCAAGCAGCCTGGCTCCGTAATAAAAGTGTCAGAGCAGCTGACTTGCCTCCCCCCCTTCCCCTGATCTCATTGCCTCCAGATTTATCCTGTCTCAGGTCTCTTTTTCCATAAGCCAGCACGTGCTTTTCTTTTCAATAGGCCAGCACTGAAACTCTGCCAGCTGAGACTGTAGCAGAAAAGGAAAACAAGGCAAATGATGGGTACAGGGGGGAGGAAAAAGGGCTCAGGAGACAGTTTTTCCTCTCATTTCAGTTGCTTCAGTGCTGAAAGGGAAGAGGGGGAAGTGCAAGATACCTTAAATGCTCCAAAAAACAGAATCTACCTGATATTGTGTCCTAAACAAATGTCCTACCTACCAGACTATACCACCTCCCTCATGGGAAGCTCAGATTCCTGACAAAACCCATCCCAGAAGAGATGAACATCTCTGAGCTCATCACTCGCCCGGGTAGGGAGCATCTTCTCAGAGGGCTGTGCATGTGGTGGGCACAAGGAGAGGAGATGAGGATCCCTGCAAGACGAAGTCCTGGGGAGTGCTGAGCATCAGCTTACCTTCACCACAGAGATGTGATGTTAACACCATGGTAGGCAGCCCCAAGGAGACAATGGTCTTCAGGGAGCTAAAAAAATGAGAGAGAGAGGGAGATGTGAAAACTCCTTTGCAAAGTGCTAAAAATATCCACAGTGGCCAGAGTCTCTGTTGGGTTTATTTTTCATTTCATCTTTCTTCACCCCCTCCCCCCTCAAATTAAACTGATTTCCCTCTGACCTGCAAGACAGGACCCAGCAAGTTATCCTTCAGCTGGGAGTGAAAGAGACAGAGCCTGCCTTTGTCAGGAGCTTGCCAGCCGCAGGCAGGGATCCTGCTGGTTAATTCCCAGTAACCCAGACAGACAGGTCTGTGCCAGGTGCCCAGCTGGGGCACAGGGCATGTTTCTCCAGCACGAGGGAGGCATTGATAGCAGAAGTGAATTCTGGGCATCTCCACTGCCCTGGGGGGATGCAGACTATGAAACGAAGATGCCTGCAGCAGTTCTCTGTGGAAACAGCTTTCCTGGGAGCAGAGAAAGCCCCCACAAAGGCAGTCCTGTTAGATGAGCAAAACGTGATGCAGCAGGCAAAGTACCTCCTGGACCTATGGACCTTAGCACCCAGGAATATCTTCTTCTGGTCCATTTGGCTAGGTGGCTCAATCTAGCACCTAGATTGACAGCATGGAGAGAGCCAGACTGCCTCCAGCAGAAAGTACTGGCAGGACGAAAAGCAAAGCCACCAACACCAGCCTATAAGAGTGCTGATTTGCAGTGTCACATCTGGAAGCAGACAGCACAAGAAGGGCTGCAGCTGGTGCCAGCTCCTCAGTTAGCATCTCCTCATGCCGTCAATGCTGGGCAGGCGAGAGGTCCGGCAGGCGAGGTGAAGGACCACTTCATCTCTGTCAGCTTCTCCTCTGCTAATGAAAATGTTTCTCCATCAAGTCCTCGGGAAGGTTTCCATCAGCTCTAGCCCCACTGTGATTGAAGGCTAATCTCTGTCACTCTTGGCTGAATGGCAGCCCAGGAGGAAGGTGATGCATTGTGTTTCCTTTCACCCCGACACTTCCTAGTGCTGGCAAAAGGAGAAGCAGTGCCAGACGTTTCCAGATTAGAACTAAAATCCTCTTGTAATGCGGAGAGAGGACAGGAAGGAGTGCCTCACAGACTGGCCCCACAGCAGACCCCTATACATTCAACCCCACTTTGAAGGGCCTTGTCACATGCCAGTGTGCACCTCTCCAAGAGGCAGTCCAATTGATTACACATGGCCACAGGAGGCAACATGTGCTGCAGCCACCCGGTGGGACATGGCTGGCCTCCAACGAGCTCCCCATTACCAGTGCAGGGCCCTGGGAGAAAGGCCAAGGTCAGCAGTACAGAACATTTCATAGATTGGGTTACACTGGAAGGGACCTTAAAGACCATCTAGTTCCACCCCTGCTGCCATGGGCAGAGATGCCTTCCATTAGACCAAGTTGCTCAAGGCCTTATCTAACCTGGCCTTGAACACCTCCAGGGAAGGGTTTTGGGGCTAGAGAGAAGAGCACATGATGGGGGCTCAGCACTCACAGCCTTGGCTCCTCTGGCTGTCTCTGAAGCCTCAAGATGCAAAGTTTCCTAATCTGCAACGTCAGCTCCCTTTCAAAACGCTTTGAGACCTACTGATACAGAGTAGAGAGCTAAAATAACAAACCAGGACTGCAATCCCTTTGCTGCTGTGCAGCTCACAATCGAGGAGACATTTGGCTTCATGACACACCAATCTTCCCCCTCTGCTCCAAAGCTGAGCAGACAGCTCTGCAAACACCCTCCAGACCATTCCCACCGACTGCTGCTCTCCTGCTTTTTCTGTCCTGGCTGGTTACACAGCGTGGCACTCTCTCCACCCTCCACCTGCAGGGGTTTGCAGCTTCTCTCCTTTTTTTGCCCCCCAGACCCACCAGCATTTTAAAGGGCACTCAAACGCAGCACAACCTCTGCTGCTTGCTTTCTCTCCTCCCCCCTCCCACCCTCCTATCTTCCCGCAGCCCTGCCTGCCACTGGCAGCAAGATTCGTACTATGGAATGAACACAATGCATCCTTCAGCAGCCAAGCCGAGAAGAGGAGGATAAATTAAGGATAACAAACAGACAGGAGGAAAAAGAACACCCTTCCAATTACTGGCAATTAGCTGTACTTAATGCTTACCGCTGTGCTCAGACACACTCACTCTGGTAGGTGAGCACACACCACGTGCTCTGCACAGATGAGCACACAAGGTGCTTCTTGAAAGTATTCTGACCTCTTTGGTCACCTAGCTGGGTACTACATAGCCCTTGTCGGGGTGTTCTGTAGCTCAGTCAAGTCAGGGATGGTGGTTTTCACTCTTTCCATGAGTTGGGATCAGAGCCCTGGGGCAGAGGTGCTTGTTTAGAGTTGAAGCTCAGCATAGCTGACATAGACTGCAGAGTTACTGTCTACAGCTACCTGAAGGGAGGCTGTAGCCAGGTGGGGTTGGGCTCTTCTGCCAGGCAAGCAGCAACAGAACAAGGGGACACAGTCTCAAGCTGTGACAGGGGAGGTCTAGGCTGGATGTTAGGAGGAAGTTGTTGGCAGAGAGAGTGATTGGCATTGGAATGGGCTGCCCAGGGAGGTGGTGGAGTCACCGTGCCTGGAGGTGCTCAAGAAAAGAGTGGATGGGGCATTTAGTGCCATGGTCTGGTTGATTGGATAGGGCTGGGTGCTAGGTTGGGCTGGCTGCTAGGTTGGCCTGGCTGAGCTTGGAGGTCTCTTCCAACCTGGTTGATCCTATGATCTCCAGAGGTCCCTACTATCCCCTACCATTCTGTTTCTATGGGAAACTGCCCAAGGGATGTCCATCCTCGTTCCCAGACCCACCTGCCCAGGAGGAATGCCAGCTGCAGACAGCAGCACAGGCTGCCTATTGATGCAGTGGCAGCCAGCGCAGCTGACAGAGATGCCTTCCTCTCCACGGGAGGGCAAGCTTTGCTCCCAGCCAGGGGGGAGGCGGAGGCACCCCGCACTGCCGCAGTGGAGGAGGCACTCAGCCAGCTGCTAATGCTTCCTACTGTCTAGGAGCAAAGGGATGAATTAGCTTTTATTAGCTCTTAGGAAGAGCACATCACTCCTGCCCTCTCCTCCTCGCACAGGGCTCATGCACAGACTCAGCTGTGCTGCAAGTGAAGCAGAACCAATGCACCTCCCTGCCCGCGGCCCCAAACTCCTGTTGGCTCTTGGATAAATCTTATCAATCTTAAAGCTCAGACAAGGTGGGAGATAGGCTGCAGCCATCCTCCTGAGGGTGCTGCAGGGCCCTTGCTGCCCAAAAGTACTTTAAAAAAGATGGATGCTTGGCTTTTACATCCAGATCTCTCAGGTGGCACCACAAACGGCCCAAAGCAGGGCACGGTCTCCGCGCCAGCAATGCCAGAGCCACGGCACAGTCCCAGATGCTGCCACTCAAGCACAGCACCGTTATTTGGGAGGGCAGCTTCCCACTCACCACTCCAGCCACAAGATGTTTTCTGGAGCCCCAGCACCCAGCCATCAGCAGGGGTGAGGGATGGGGCTGCTCCAGAGAAGTCACTCTGACGTCGCTCTGGGGCTTGTTAGCAGGGTGATAAAGAGGATAACAGGCTCAGAGAAATGCTTTGTCTCCCGATGTGGCATTTGTTACCCTTCAGCTGGGCAATTCTTCACAGCAGCCAGGAGCTCTGGGCTTGCTGGTTTATGGTCCTCAGGGGCCGTTTTCCACCAGAGGCCAGGCGCTGCGCTTGTGTTCATCACCTCAGGCAGCTCCAGAGTGCCTGAAGAGCCTGCAGCATGGCAGCCTGCACAGGACTGCTGGGGCCAGAGAGTACTTCTTCCCCTGGGCAGACTCTGAGCTCACTGTCTTCCTCCCACACAAGCAGCTCGGTGATGTGAGCCACAGCTGCCCCACCCCCAGATCTGCAGGAACCAGAGCTGAGAACATTTTCAGCCTACTCCCCTCAGAAGGGCAGGGCGAAAGCAGCCTCACCCCATCAGGCTGTCCTCTGCCCATTCCCCAGCAACCTCCGACACAGCAATCAAATTTCAACCTGATCTGACAGAGACAGAGGTCTCAGAGAGAGTCAGAGACTATAAATTTCATGGGGACAGACTGCCAAACAGAGGAGAGACATTATCAGCACCTCCCAAACAGTAGTGTCTCATCCCTTGTTAGACACCAGACAATCTGCGTGGGAGAGACACTATAAATACTCCGGTAAGGGGAGATGCTCCATTCAGCACGAGCAGCCTGCTAGACACCAGAGGATCCAGACACAAGCTATGTACCCACAGGAGATGAGGCTTCATGGATCCCACTGCATGCAGTACTAATGGGAGCAGCCTTTCATAGAAACAACCAGGTTGGAAGAGACCTCCAAGCTCAGCCAGGCCAACCTAGCACCC